>PVKA01003993.1:0-102500 GCA_004027165.1 Ctenomys sociabilis | reverse complement strand
CTCCCCTGTAGTCCTATTAGCTGAGCTTTTTTCTCCACCTGGAAGGTGAGTACAATAGCAGCCTTGTGGAGGTGCTATGAAGATTTAAATATCAGCTACTCAGTGTTTTTCTTTCTTACATTCAGTTTCCCTCAGTCTCCCTTTCAGCAGAGTATCCACTTTGCATTTTGTCCTTTCTTTCTTTCTTTTTTTTTTTTTTTTTTGCTTATTATCAAAGACAGAGCTGGCTAGGAGGTAGCTAGTTCTGCCTTCCCTGTCATCCGATCTACCTCAGCCCATACTTCTATTCATTCTGTGCCCTCCTTTGTCTAGCTATGAGTGTAAAAATATCCTTTGTGTTTTGTGGGTCATAAATTAAATCATAGCACACACAAGGATAAAATATCAGCCCAATAGTCAACCTACATAATGTCCTTTCTTTAATAAGGCCGAAAAATATCATAATTGTAATTCTGAAAACCATTACATTTCTTTTGATTTCTTAAAATGCAATTGAATTTGAGATAACAGATCAAAATCTTTTATTAGCATTACATTGAAGTAGCTTTCTATCTCCAAACAGGTCACATTTTTGGGAGCAATTTCCCAATATGTAAAATGAATAATGATTGCTTTAGAATAATCATAATTACATCCCCAAAAGGGAATTTTATCTCAGTTAATTTCTTTCTTTGTACTGTTAAATGACTGATTCTGAAGCAATTATAAAGCACAGCATTTTTTTCACCACTGAATAGTACACCCATTATCCTTCCTGTCTTCTATGTTTCTCTGCCCTGCATACATTTGAAAACAGTGGTTTTGTGATTTCAACTCATCATACCCAATGCCATTTAGAAAGCCGATTTACTAGTCGATCTTTGAGTGTGTACATCTCTGTACAGCAGTTTAGAGGCTAGAGAAAGTGTGTAGGAGGGCGGCTATTGAAGCTTTATCCTCTCTGCTTTTGGCTTCCACTTTGCTATGGAGTTATGTGTGGGTGGTGAGAGCAGATTGACATCTTAGAAAACCAGCTCTCTCTCCTCTGTACAAGAGCTGCGCCTTCGCAACAGCTGAGCGTGGAGTTTGTGGGGCTCCCCTGGGGAGGGCTCAATGCCTTGGGTTGGCCTTCAGGGACCCGTCCTTGAGGAAGTTTGTCCTGATGCCTGTTACATCTCATCTTGCTGCTGGCCCTCATGAGCCTGGTTCCTTCCGTGGAGAAGTTAATTATCAGATCTTAGCAAGAAGGGCAAGTGGGGATGCTTTGTGAACTGCAAAATACATGCAACACAGAAGAACTTTTGCGATTCGGCTGAAGTTAGGTCTACCAAGCTTCAAATGCTGCCCCTGATTTCACACGTGTGGAGGGACTTTTCATAACTTAAACCTGCTCACCTTGAACTGTCCTGTGTTACAGAACTGAACCGCAATTGAACTTCTCTTAAAAGGTTGGTTAAGAAACCGAGTAGGTTATTGTACTTAATGGGTGTCATGCAGAGCCTCACTCTCAGAAAGCACTGGACACATGGTAAACACAGGGCCAGAGCAACCAGGCTGCAACAGAAGGACCAAGTATGGGTGAATCCAACATCTTCACTTACTCCTTATTGTGGCCTCCTCGAGAAGCTTTGTTCGTGTGCATGCATGCGTGCCTATGCATGCATGTGTGTGCTCATGTGTCCCCAGAACACCTTCAGACTGGGAGTGACCGCCAAATGTTCACTGTGTATGTCTGTGTTGCTGGGAGGTGACGCACGTGGCAGTATGCACATGCCCACATCGTCTTCTATTCCCTTTTGGGAGCGTTATCCCTGGAATAGGTTCTAATGCTAGCATATGTGTCTTCTCCTTAGACAGATTTTTCTTCCTATGAGCTCAGGCCATCTCTGAGCTCATTGTTCCCCACTGCAGGTGATGTTGCATACCCGTGCATGTGTGTAAAATAGACTCCGAAGTAGAGGACAGAGTCAGGCCACAGCTTTGGCAGAAGCCTCTGGCTGCTCACAACACCCCCCTCCCCCAGTGTCCTTGGCTCGGACTCACAGCAGTTGTCTCCTTGCCGTTCTCACATCTTACTCATAATCACGGGCTGTTCTCAATCTGTCTTTTTCTGATTTCCTTCTTCTTATTCCTCCACCTCTTCTCTCTTTTTTTTAAGACTTCCATTTCCTCCTCTGATTCCCATCAGTCCCAATTTTCCTTTCTTATAACCTTTCTTTCATGTTGACCAGACTCAGCCAAATGGTGCGGAGAGGGCCAGGCATCCCTGGAGGACTGTGTCATTTTGCAGAGCCAGAGGATGGTACTGCCAGCGGCCACTCTTCCCAGCCCTTTGTGCTTTGGGTGGGATGAGTCCAAGTGCCATGGTGCTGTCTATTGGTCCCAAAGAGCAGCAGTCCGTGTTCCCTGCAAATGTCTCCATTGTCTACACAGTACCTCTCCCAACCCCCACACGACATATCTGGCACTCATTCAGGATAACAGATCCAGAGGCTCAGCAGCGACCCCTTCATACAATAGATCACAGTAAGGAGGCCTCAAAGCCTCTTCCTGCCACCAGCTTGTGAGACAGCAAGAAGTTACCAGGCTTGGAGCCTCTCAGGCTGTTTATGTCTCTGCTTGACTGCCAGTGACTGGTAGAATTATCTGGGATGACTTGTGACAAGCAGTCACTTGACTTCTTGAATCAAAAGTTTTCTTCAAAGGGAACCTGTTGGGGTTGTTTGGTCAGTTTTAAAAGTGCATATGCAAGCAACAAACATAGCTGTGCTTATTTTTAACACAAAGGTAGCATATCACAATTCCGCTTTTTAATTTTTTTCATTTTATTAGTACATGCTTGATTACACTTTTTATGGGGCATTGGTACATGTACATGGTGTGTTGCTAGGGATCAAACTCAGAACCTCATGTGTTAGGGGACAGGGAGATGGCTCAGTGGAATAAGTGCTTCCCTGGCAAGCGCAAGCGCCTGAGTTCAATCCCTGGTTCTGCCGGAAAAAAAAAAAGAACCCCATGCATGCCAGGCAACTCTTCTACCACTGACTCACACCTGAAACCTGCTGGACCTACAGAATTCCACTTTACCAAGTTTGTGGGCCACTCCTACTCAGGGTGCAGACTTGAACCAAGGAGCAGCAGCGGCAGCATGTAGGACATTTTAGCCTCTTCTGGGACCTCGGGGAGCTCAGGGGCCTCTGCAGCTGGGCAGAGCTCTGTGGGATCGGGATGCAGCCTAACCTTGCACTGACTAAGGCAATGCACTGTAGCAAGTCAGCCTGTTTTAACAGGGCAAAAGAACAGGAGTGTATTCTCTTACAGTTCTGGCAGTCACAACTCAGAAATCAGGGTCACCGAGATACAGTCAGTGTGAACAGGACTGGTTTTCCTGGCCTTTGGCAGCTCTTCCTGGCTGCCTGTGTTGCTCAGTCCCCTGGCTCCGTCGCTGAAGCTCATCACTCCAGTCTCTCTTCTGCTCTCTGCTGTATTCTCCTTACCTCTTCCTGCCTTTCACTTCCAGGATGTCTGGGGTCACAGTGGACCCACCTGGATAATCATCTTCTTAGTCTAGATCTTTAACTTCATCACATATGCAAAGAAGTCTCTTCTGTCATGTAAAGCAGCATAGTCACAAGGCCAGGGTCGAACCTGCAGACACCTTGGTGGGGGGCATTCTTCAGCTCTCCATGGATGACATCGACAAAGGCTCTGTGCTAGCGGAAAGGCAATGCGCCAGTGCTTAGCACAGCCTTGTTTGTGCTCACCCAAGGACCCTTGCTGTTCCTAAGGTTACAGGAATCCCTGTAACCCCAGGCCATGCTCCCCACCCAGCGATTTGTCACCCTGGGAAGGTTCTTACAGAGGGGGATAATGCCTCAGTAATTCAGGCCAAGTCAAAGACTGGCCTTGGTGTCAGAGAAAGATTTCAGACAGAGAGAAGGAAGCAATGGCAGTTAGAGGATGTCCAGTAGCTCTGAGGAAGTGAGACCCAGGGGAAATAGGTGAGGTATCATCAGTGACTACTCCAGTGAGTCATTCTGCCTTATGGAAGCATCCTTACGGAGGATGCAGAGTTGTATGTAAAATAGACATATTTTACATATTCATTCTCTCTGTCTCTCTCTCTGTCTCTCTCTCTCTCTCTCTGTCTCTCTCTCTCTCTCTCTCTCTCTCTCTCTCTCTCTCTCTCTCTCTCTCTCTCTCTCTCTCTCTCTCTCTCTCTCTCTCTCTCTCTTCTGGGGATTGAATCCAGGGAATGCTGAGCTAAACCCCAAGTCCTTTTAAAAATATTTATTTATTTTTTTATTTTGAGAGAGCTTTGCTAAGGTGCCCAGGGTGGCCTTGAATTTAAGATCCTCCTACCTTAGCCTCTGAATAGCTGGGATTGCCAGTGTCACCACTATACCTCACATAAAATAGGCAGATAGAATTATACAAATGCCCACTATTCCTAAACCCCAGAATATGAATCTGTGGATATGGTAAGCTATCACTCACATGTTTGGGTTATTGTTATAGCTAGAAGTCTGAGTTAATATGAGTTTTAAAGAGCTGTCTGGCTGTTATAGGCAGCTGAATTAGGTAGAAATATTACAGGTAGTCAGACAGGGCTAGGCTCTCAGAAGGAGCCATTAAGGAAGACAAGATGACCTTGCAACTTGGGAAGAGACAGACACTCCTGCTGTGGGCCAGATCCCAAGACCAAAGATCAAACAAATGCTCACCTCCTTAACTCCCTAAGGATAAGCATCCGGGATTGATAAGCACCTTGAAGTCAGGAAGAGTCACTAATCCAACCCCCACTGGATAAGCCTCTATTCTTTATTCATAGCCACTTGCTACGTGACCCATTTGGTCCTGGATTTAATCAGTTTTACCTGATCAATGTGCTTGTAATCTTACTGGTTAACCATAGTTTTTTCCCATGTTATGCCCACTAGCGAGTTCCCATGTTTTCCACCACAGACCCACCTCACCTCATGGTTTTGCTCTATAAAATCCTCAGAAAAGGCAGATTCCTGGGGAACCTGTTCAAATCCCCTTCTGGCTCTCTCTCAGACAAGAGTTTTCTTTGCACCAATAAATATATTCTGCTTTTAACCTCCGTTGTTCCTAAAGTTCATTCTTCGGTTTTACAGAACACCAACTTGTCCCAGGCATCTTTCAGGTTATGAGTTTCATTCCCCTAAATCAGCTGGTAGGAGAAGAGGGAAGGATAAAGCAGAGCCAGAGAGACTGGAATCCTAGAGTCTGGACTGAGCTCATATTTCATGGCTTTAAGCCTCCAAGATTGCTGTGTAAGTGGCCCAAGTACATGAAACTACAGCCTTAGGAGCTTATCAGAGGAGCAGGCACCTAAATCCCCAGGGCTGATGAATGTGAATCTACATTTTAGCAAGATCCTTCTGGGTGTCGTGGTGCATGCTTGTAATTTCAGCACTCTGAAAGGCCTGGGCAAGAGGTTCATAAATTTGACCCCAGCCTAGGCAATTTAGCAGCTTCAAAATAAAAAAAGAAGGCTAAAGATACAGCAAAGGCCCTGGGGTGCAATCCTCAGTACTGGAAAACCAAACCAAATGAAACAAGATTCTGTGTGATTTGCATTTGTGTATTTAAATTTATACATTAAAGTTTAAGAAGTGTTGTTCTGCACAACCAGACAATAGCTCACAGCCATAATTATTTTCTATAAAGAAAAGCACAATTTTCTTATTTTAATGAATTAAAATTGAATTCTAAAAGTAAGAAAGACTCATTAAACAAAAATGAGCAAAACACAGCCAAAACCATCACTCACTGTCCCCAGATCTGAATTGTAACTACTATTTTTATAGGTGTATATGTAGCATATATACATTGTGCATTCACATCACGGTATAAATTTCTTTAAAAGGCTTTTCTACTGAACATTGTCTGAAAATCAGCATTAGATGATTATTCCAATAGCCTTACATTGCAACGATTTACTTCACCATTCCCAATTTTTAGACAACTTTTCACAAATGTAATTGTCTAAGAAGTGTCTTAATGGATCTAGCTTTTGTCTGAATTTCAGATGATTTTTTTTTTCAGAGGATGGATTTCCAAGAGTGAAATTTTAAGAAATGATCTTGATGCACTGCAGGAGTATGCTTGCAAATCCTGGACTTGTTATTCTCACCATAGAAATCTCGTCATTTTCATCTAGTTTCCATACCAGAGTATAATGCCTTCACCCTGCCTCTTAAAAAACTCAGTCTGGTATCAGCTTACAAGAATGATGCCTGCTGCAAGAGCTGCCTGGTGACATCCTGAGAGGAATGATCCACTCCCAACCAGGAATTATTATGTCTTTGGTCATCATCATTACTCTATGATGAAGTGGGCTTTTCAGTGTCCCTGTGCCATTTATGCCAATAGGCCTTCTTAACTGAAATAGATGGGCATTAATTTTAGCTGTTTTGATGCACTGTACTAGAAAATAGCAGCGGATGAGTCACTGTCATTTGATTTCTGATCCTTCATTTTTTATACTAGTCAAAGGGGGACAAATATTAAAGACTTTTTTCTAGTGTCCCTTTTCTTGAAAATGTAGACTTTTAGTGGTTTTTCAGCAGCAAACATCTGCAACCAATTTTAAAATATTTTCATCACTTTTTAAACTGGGAATGGTGGTGTATGGCTATCATCCCAGCACTCTGGAGGCTGAGGCTGGAGGATTAACCTGAGGTTGAGGCCAGCCTAGGCTACATAGTGAGGTGAAGGACAGTCTGTACTACACAGTGAGACTCTGGCTCAAAAACAAAAGCACACATATCAAAACAAAACAAAACAGAACAAAAGGCGCCCCATTTTCATCACTTTCTAAAGGTACCCCATACTGATTATAAGTGAATTTTATTTGTCTCCAACCCCAGTGGAGCACTCATAATTTCTACTTCTACAAATTTGTCCATTATGGACATTTCATATATATATGTATATATATATATATATATATATATATATATATATATATATATATATATAATGAATTTATGCCTGATTTTTCTCACTTATACTAATAGTTTCACAATTTATTGATATTGTAGCGTGTATCTCTATGCCATTCTTTTCATTACTGAATAATATTCCACATAGACCACATTTTGCACACCTATTTATCTGATTGATTGCCATACGAGTTGTTTCCATTGTGAAGCTATTATGAATGATGCTTTTATGAATAGTAGGGTACAAATTTTTGGTGGCTATATGTCTTCATTTCTCTTGGGGAAATGTCTAGAAGTGGAACTACTGGGTGGTATGCTTCCTCAGTATTTGACTTTTTGAGAAAGTGCTAAAATATTTTCCAAAGACAGCATTTTATATTTCTCGTGTCTTCACCACTTCCTCAATGATGGGACATAGTACCCAACACACAAAACATACAGGAGGAGAGGTTGATTTGGGCTCATGGTTTGATGCGATGGTCATCTTGCTTTCAGGTTGAAACAGGGTCACAGAGGGGATTGGCACAGGGACAACCCATGGCAACCAGGAAGCAGAGAGAGAAGAGAGGAGCTCAGGAGGGGTATACACCCTTAGGACAGCCCCTCAGGGACCTCCCTCCAACCAGGCCCCACCTCCTCACACCTCTGAACTCAACAGTGGGTGAATCCACGGATGAATATAGCTTCCCGGTGATCCAATCACCTTCCACATACATGAGGATCTGGGGGGATATTATACATCTAAACCATACCATCCATTAACAGTGTACGAAGGTTCCATTTTACCCATATTTTCACCAACAGTTGTTATTGTTGATCTATTTTATTACAGCCAGGAAAGGGAGCATGTGAATGCTATCTGACTATATTCCCTAACAGCGAATGCTCTTGAAACATTTTTGGTTTGCTTTGGTTCTGGTGGCACTGGGTGCTGAATGCAGGCCTTGAGAGTGCTAAGCAAACACTCTGCCAGTAAGGCACATTTTAGTCTCATCTTTTGTTTTCTATCAAGAATATATATATTATTTTTGAACTGCTGTCTATCCAAATCCTTGCCCATGATTTTTAGTTCAGCCATTAGTCCTCTTATGGAAATGCAAGGGGTCTTTATGCATCATATATCCAACTGTCTTCTATGATTAACACAAGTTTTCTACCATTCTGTGGGTGGTCTTCACTGGCATACCACTTTTAGTTTACATATAAATGAAGGTATAGAATTTAGAAGTTTGCTTTTCAGGGGCGTGTGTGTGTGTGTGTGTGTGTGTGTGGCAAATCCAGCCATGAAGCATCTGTTAAAATCAGGACCCCAGTGCGGAAGCCAGACCGTTTGTTTGCTTATCTGATTCAGTGTCTGATCTTGCAGTCAGTGAACTGGAACCAACCCCACATTCAAAAGTTTATTCTTTCTCTTCTGTGCCCCCTAGCCTCCTAACCTAAATGTAGATGTCCAGAGATAGAAAAATGGAAAACACAAGTAAAAAGTCATTCACATTTGTTGGATCACCTTGTAAATAACGTTTAAAATCTCCAACGAAAGAACAAATCCACCAACTGAGCCTGATGAGATCTACTGCAGAATGACATCTAATGGGGAAAAAAGATAAATAATAATAAACAGTTTTCAGGAAGCAAGTTCTACATAAATAGGAAATTAAAATAGTCATCATGTTGGGCAAATGGCTCTTTAAGAAGAAAACTGTGGATTCCTTCCCTAATGACACAAGGAGGCAGGCTGACTTAAAATAATCACTGCTCATCTGAAGGAAGGTGGCTTCCAAAAGCCTCTGGCACATTTTGGAGCGGTGTGGGAGAAAGAATGGGGGGCTCAGGAGGTTTCCTCCTTCTCTCCTGCTTTCCCACATCCCTACTCCCGCCCTCAAGTGCCTTCAAGTTCTCCCTGAGCCCACCCACATCCTTTCACTCTCTGATCGCCCACACCATACTGTGCCTGCCATAGAGCCCCAGGCTGGATTCTCCACTTCCTGAGATTGCTTCCCTGTGAAAGTCTTGGCTCCTTCTCTCCCTGCAAGTCCCTGAGGCCCAGGGCTATGGTTCCCCAAGGCTCGGGAAGGGACTCCGTAAATATTTATTGAAGTGAATTGTATTGTGACCTTTGAGAGTGGGAACTGCTGGCAGGTGGGCTCCCACTGCCCCGTGAGGTTGTTCTTCCCCTTGGTTCCCAGGAGTCCCAGCAGAAGAGAGGACAGCAGGCCCAAGGAACACAGCTTCTGTCACCCTGCCATTGGGCTGCTCCTTTTCCTTTCCTGTGTCTCTTCTATTTCTGCACTTTTTCCTCTCTCTTTAAAATCATCTATCCTTTCCATTAAAATAGGAGAAAAAGATGTAGTAACAGGACTAAAAGGTTAGCAAAAACAAAATGCTCTGAATTATGTTTGGTTCAATGACTTTTCCCCCTCTTCTCATGTTTTTCATTCTTTTTTCTGGTGCCAAGGATCCAATCAGAGCCTTGTGCATGCTAAACATGTGCCCTACCACTGAGTTTCTTACACTCCAGCTCCTCATTTCTCTAATGTTAAAAAAATTTGGCCAAGTGAGTTTTTGCAAATTTGTATGTATCTAGAATTCTAGCTGGTGAAATGGCCTTGAAATAGATCCTATGGAACAACACATCACTTCATCACAAAGAAACAGGGGTTCCAAGTTTAAAGGAGAAAACAGAAAAAAAGGTGCAGAAGAGGGTTGGTCAAAAATAGCAGGAATGGTAAATGGCAAGGTCAAGAGTAGATCCTGGGTCTCTTCACACTCTACCTGTCATGCCAGACTTTTGGATGTATAATTGCCTAATTAATAAAGAAGGGATGTTTGATGAACATCACTAGTATTATCACAATTAGCAATGTCTAAAAGCCTATTTAACGGAGGTCAGTTCAACAGTTCTATAAGTCTAGGAATTAAATTCATCATCAGACAGAAAGAAACAAGGAATTGCTCTGACACATTCCCCAAAACTCCTGGTGGTAGTTTCCTAAATTTCCACAGCTTCCGACCCTGTGAAAAGACTCATTTGTGACAGATGATCAAACCCAAAATCTGGCACTACAATAGGAATTGAGAGCTGAAAAGCTGGTTCATTATCAGATTCAGAAATTGTGTGGAAATGCAGGAAGCTTCAGCTGGCACTCTGGTGACTCTTCCCTGTCCCCTCCTTAAGTCAGGCTACTGAGTATTTAGAAATCTTTTTATCTGTTGGGGGAGGGGTGACAAGTTCAATAATACAAGAAATGGTGCTGCCGAAAAAGCTGGGTAAGATGTATCTATTTCGTAGAATTCCATGAGGTGCATCTGCGTGTGAAGCTGGTGATGCCATCAAGGGCAAGAAGGTAAACTCCTTAGTCCTTAACTTAGAGAACCTGCCAATAGAGAATGAAGCTGGGCTTCCTTCCAGTGGAAGCCTTGGGAGTAGCCTCCTCCACTTTTGCAGGCAGTAGAAACATCACTCTTGTAATCCCTTCTTTTACCATAAAAATCTTAGCTATACAATGTAAGAGCAAAGAAAGAAACATAGTGACAGGAAAAAAAGAACTGGACCGAGACACTGAAAAAAGACACATATAGTTTTGTTATTTGATGTTTTTTTTTTTTTTTTTTGAAAAATATCACAGTTGGCCTGGATTTTTATATTTTTCATCTTCATGGTAGTTGAGGCACTGATTGTAGCAATCAAATTCAAGTGGAATACCAGTTGAATCTGCTCCTGGGATAATGCATCTCTCTGGGAGAACTGTTGAGCTCAGTTTTAGAAGTAATGGTCATCAGAATCCTGCTGAGCTACTGGTTGTCTGGGAGATGATAGGTGTGGAGATCCTGGAATAGGACCAAATCAGATGACTTCCAATGAGCCTGCAGCTCGTGGTTCTGTGACCTCCTAGGTCATAAAGCACCCCAGGAAAGTACTGTCCCTCCCCAGAGTGACATGGCACTAGAGTGCTGCATGTGTTATTTCACACCTGTCTTCTGTGATCTAAGGCCTATCAGTCCTGAGGAAAGCACTTCTGATGCTGGGAGTAAGCAAATCATGGTGTGTTTGGGGTTTACGGACACACTCAGGAGCTGGAAGGTATTCGTTATACACTCACTGAGCCTGGGCTAGGTGATCATCGCTCATTGGGAGGCAGTGAGGAGCAAAATCCGGAAAAGAGGACCCAAGCCCTCTGGGAGTTGACAATCAGAGGATGCTTACAATGAACTCCCTGTTTGCAAGTATAATCTTAAGTGAAGACCACTTTTGTGTTACTGATACTGAGCTATATCTCAGTCTATATTCCATCCCATAGCTCCTTTGGAGACTGAGACATAAATAAAAGTCAGAAACTGCTTGGTTCAGAGAATTTTATCATACTAATAGGTCACATGGCCTCTAATGTATGGGAGTCAGATGGTGTCCCACCAGTCCATGCCTAATTTTAGGGAAGGGTCCACAGGGTGTTCAGGGTCTCACTACTAGGTCAGAGTCATAGTGATCTGTTTATAGACTCCATCATGAACACTTTCTTTTTTCGTTCTTTAGCAACTTTGGACATTGTTGCTTGAAATGCCCCATCTCTCTGAAGATGTGGGATTATAGGCGTGTGCCACCATGCCCAGTCGCTATTGCCATCTGAGCAACCCCCTGGGAGCAGGGCCAGCACAGCAGGCCAGGGGATCAAATCCCTGGCCCCTACCCCTGTTTGCAGGCGCTTTGATCCGCTGAGCTATTTGCCCAGTCCTCAAGAGGAAACTTAACAAAAATGTGACAAATCCTGGTATCTTTGTGTTTGTTCCTCTGGGCTTGTCTCTTGTTCTCCCACCAATAAGTCCACCAAAATAATACAAATGAACCTAGGAGAAGAGCCCAAAGGCACTGTCTCACCCATTGAGTGAGTGACGGTGGTAATGGGATTCAAATCCTGGGGCCGCATGCCTGCTAAGCAAACACTCTGTCACTCACCTAGATTCGCAGCCTGTGTCATCCTTTTCTAGTTCTTGGTTTATACTGTGCTGCAATGTTTGAGGCTTGACAGATGCTGGGGTTTTTGGAATTGAATCATCAGGATCTGGGTTCATACTGCATTGAAAAAACAGCAGAGTCATTTGAAAGGAATGTATTGGATAAATAGAAGAAAGGAAGCAAGAGAGGGAGTGTGAGTGCCCCAGTGGTTTTATGCAGATATCTGGGAAGCCCAGTGGCTACAGTCTGGAGGTTTAATTGGTTGGATCAGTCATCTCAGCCCCAGACACTGGGAAGCAGTGGTTCTCAGTTGTGGATGCACATCACAATCCCCTTGGGAACTGTTGCAATGTACCCATGCCCATGTGCTATTCCAGATCAATTACATCTGAATCTCTGAGGGTGGTTCACAGGCAATGAGGATTTATTAGAGTTTCCACTGCTATCTAGAATCAGCCCATGCTTCTAAACCACTGAATTAGATTTCTGGTAGAAAATGTAGGAAGAATGTTTTTAAGAAATCTTTTCTTCTGAGCATAATTCAATTGTATTTAAATATGAAACCTCAGAATGATTAATATCAGGCCTTAGTAATCTCAACTACCAGGCTCTTCTCTGTGGCCTGTGATACCAAGAGAATATGTGCTTGTGTTAACATGCTTAAATATGTAGTAATACAGCCATGTAGAGAGACTAGTTTTTGATGTTCCTGGATCCAAGATAATAATGGCTTTGTTTACACCTGGGGGACATTTGCTATTTGACACCTGGGCCCCAAACAACCCATTCTTTCTTCAATTCAGAGAACATGGACATCAAAGTATGTATCAGGGAAGATAAGCTGGAAGGGCAAATCCGTGCAGCCTGAATGAGCTTTGGGCAAGAGGAGCTGCATCACAGCAGCCTGCGGAACAGTGCTGTAATGAGGTGTGCTAGGTGCAAACAATGTTGAGAATGGAGGGATGGGGTCAGAGGAAGCGGATAGGGGATCTGACTTTTATGCTACCTAAGGGGTGAGAAGTAGCTTGCCAGGCAGTTCAGCGGTGAGGGTGGAACAAGCAATATGGGGTAAAGTAGACTCAAAGACAGGAAGGAAATTCTGTACATCTCCTCCTACCCTCATCTGTAATGCACCATGGATACAGAAGACAGAGTAGTTGCGTTTAATCTTGTTTTATCTTAACAGGGAGTATTGCATACTTATGTGGGTGAATGAAATATGACCCTTGCCCTCTGCAAAAGGGGACTAAGAATGATGAACTGTATTGTCATTCTTTCCTGGTTGAATGGATTGCCTCCAAAGTAGATTGCTGGATCTGCTACAAGTGAATAGAAGATGAGCCCTGTGACAAGGGATTAGAAACTGGGCCTGAGACCTCAATATGACCATAACTCTCTCTGGTCATCTATCACCTTGCCATTTTCTAGTGTATTTGAGATTTATTAAAGCTGTGTGAGCTAGGCAGGACAAGATGGGCTGTATTTTCCTACTGCACTTCACTCCAATTTGTTCTAGAACCCACACTTTCCGATTTCTAATCCTCATTCTGTACAGTTTTTCCCCCTTCTGGCCAAACTCGAATTTGTCACAAATGTTTCCATGCTATACTATTTAAAAAGAAGACAAATCTAATCCTGGAACAATTTAATTTGAGGAGAATGTGTTAAAGTGTATTCTGATTCTCCAGTCGAGTATCTTAGCAACCACATATATTTAGTAAGGACTACTTCTTTGCCTATAAAGCAAAGCCAATGTGCATGTGGTCTCATATGTACACCCAAAGCACGATCATCATTTAGCTGCAGCTCTAGTTTCAGAACTCTAATGATTCCTTCATACTCAGAATCTTATTTTCACCCTCTGCCATGCATATGATGTGTGAAATTCTAGCACTTTCTCACTTGAAAAAGAAATCTTTTTTATACAGAGGATGATGTTAATGAAGATTTTTTGTTCTTAAGGATGTTTACCACTTCAGTAAACATGGAAATTTATATGAGTATGACCTTTTGGGAGAGCAATTAGATAGTGATTGTCAAACACCTAAGATATGTTCTCTATTTGGCTTGCTCCTTCCACCTCTAGAATCTGTCCCAAGGCAAGAAAAATCTGAAATGCAGACCAAAATTAATGCATAAAAACTTCATTATTTATAGGTAATGAAACATTACTCATAAATATTGAAACACTATTCATAACACTGGAAAGAACTTGTAAACCTAATAATTTAGTGGACTGGTTGAATTAAATTTTATATAGTGATAAAATGGAATAGCAGGGCTGGCCAGATAGTTCAGCAGACTGAAGCACCTGCTCCTGCAGAGCTCAGCAGCCATAGTTCAATCCGAGGGCCTGCTGTGCTGGCCCTGACCCCGGGGGCGCACTGAGATGGTTTGTGAGACTGGCCTTGGTGGTGTGAGCCTGTAATTCCAGTGCTTGGGAGGCTAAAAACAGGAGGATCACTACAAGTCCACGCTATGTAGTGAGACCCTGTGGCCCCTGTAGACCCTGTCATAAATTCATAGAAAAAAAAGAAGAGCATGCTTCCATTAGGACAGATAATTCTTTTAGTGAGAAAATGTTTATAATAGCAAGCTGAGAGACTTAAATGGATTAAGAAGTGTTTGTGTATTATGAACCTAGCCATAAAAAATCACAGGCATGAGAGAGAAACACCCAAAATACTACCAGTCCTTGGAACTGGAAGGTAGGCTGATGGTAGACTGTTTTCCTCATCCATATTTTTTCTGAATTTCTCTAGTTATCTAACATGAGTATACATTGTTAATTAGAAAAGTTGCATTTAAAAAATTTGTATGCTAAGGGCAGGTTCTTCCACGTGCATTTACTTTGCAAACTGCCTTTCACCTTTTTCCTTTTTTATTTTTTATTTCACCTTTTTCCTTTTCCCAAAACATTTTAGCCTCAGCAGAGAAACAAGCACATCTGTGTACATAGCCTCACACTGGACTATTTATTGATTTGTATATTTGCTGTGTACTTATTCAAATTGAACATGTAAAGATATATCGTAGAGGTTGTCTTTATTATATAATTTAGACACCATTAAATTTTTTGAGCTATTATTGAGTGCATTACAAAGCTTGCCATGAAAGGCCTAATTTGTTTTTGTACAATTTATATTTGTTCGGTTGTGGACAGGTAGTGCTGCCAAATGGTTCAATAGTCCAAAAATGGAAGCAGGTATGTGGTAAGAAACTGTATTTGAATCCCTATCTTATAGGTACTTAGCTCCCCATCATAGTGATGACCACTGTTAGCAGCTTCTTATGTACTCTTTTTTTTTTTGTATTTTAGGGAAGGGTCTACAGGGTGTTCAGGGTCTCACTACTAGATTGGACTCATAGTGATCCACCTGTTTACATCCTCCCAGGTGCTGGGATTACAGGTTTGTGCCACTATGCCCAGTCTCAATTGCTGTCTCAGCCTGTCCCCAGGGATGGGGCCAGCATGGTAGGCCCAGAGATCAAACCCCTGGCCCTTGTGCCTGCTTGCAGGTTAAAATTTATTTCAAAGAGAGTATAATGATATTATTATCCTATAGCAGAGGCAGTTAAGCTTAACATCACTATCTGTCTGAATATCACATATGTTAGACATAAAGTGCTATTTTCCAACAAGTTTGGATATTCTAATATTTAAATCCCTATAGATTGTTTAAAAACAATCACACATTTTTTACACAGAAATTTAGAAATTAAACCATATACAACACTGTAGCAGTATAATCCCGCTACATTTTGCTTTTCTTATCTCTCGTTTACTTTTATTAATTTTTTACATAATGAATGTGTAGAATCACCATTGACGTTTTCAAAATCAACTGTTTAACTGTGTTCAAGATGTAAAAGTAACAGCGGAAAGAATTTGTGTGACTGACAATGAAAAGGAAAACCAAACTCTACAGATAATATTTGTTTTAGTTATCACACCTAAAGCAGGCTTCACATGTGAGAACAGTGTATTCCATACACAGCTCTCACTTACACAGACAGCAGGGTGCTTAGCTTTCCTTTCGCACTTGGCAGCCCATACCTATCACTTCCTATGTCTCTCTTTTTTTTTTTGCAGAACCGGGAATTGAACTCAGGCCCTTGTGCTTACCAGGGAAATGCTTCTTCTACTGAGCCATCTCCCCCCACATGTCTTCTTTTGTCAGGAGCTTCCCACTATTTTATACAACATCCTCTTATCAGGAAAATGAAGTATCAATAAAATAAAGTATCAAATATATATAAAAAGTAGGGTATAAAATAATAGATAAAACATTAGAAATGATACACATTTAAAAAACAAGATGGAAGTTATTTAACAGTGGTTGTTATACTGTATATACTGTCTTCAATGTAGCATTTTAGATTACAGATACTAGCATATAAAATTGGTCCAACCAAAAATTTTAAACATTAACTGTTACCTTCAAAAAAACGAATAGAAAGTAGTAGTACAATCATATACTTACATGATTTTCCCCTTCTTTTTCCACCATCTTCTTTCCCTCATCACAGTTATTTATTCCTTATGTTCAGTTTCTCTCCTATTTTTACCTTCCTTCCTTATTCTGACTTTCTTCATACCACTTACAGCCAGGAAATATTGGTTAAATAAACTCATATATATTAGCCATTTAAAAAGTGAGCTAGGGGGACAACTCACTCAGGCCCCCTCCCGTCCCACTCTCAGTCAGGAGCTTTCTTTTCCTCAATAAATATATTCTGCTCATGGAAAAAAAATAAGTGAGCTGGAGGCTATGTAATCATATGGTACAAGACTTAGGATATAGTAAATGCAAATCACATTTTCATTTGTGAAGCAATGCATATCTATACATAATATTGTATAGTATGTAGGGAAAGACTGTGGAAAGATCCAGAGTGTTACCTCTGGGAGTGGGACTTGGGCTCACAACTGATAAGGAAAACTTGTCTCATTTTTAACTCCTTTATTCTTGTTTTTCACAAAGTTCTTGTGCTACATTTACTATAATATAAAATCAGGTAAAACTACACTACAAAAATGATTCTACCTATAGAAGATGAAGGTTAATGTATGAGAAGTAATTTATTGCCCATTGATATCATCTTTGTTAGCAATAATTAAAAGAATTTTGTAGAGTCAGGATGCCAGAATCCAAAGAGAATTTGAAAAATCAAGACTAGACAGAAGTTGATGTGTTCAGATGAGGTTATCTTCATCTCCCTAGTAAAGTAACATTTCCACTTTCCAAATCACGCACAGAGATGACTAGCACCAAGGACACTAGTCTGAGAGAATGAGATTTGTGTTATCTTTGTGCTCCTGACCACACCTAGCTGCAAGGGAGGAAGAGAAATGTAGTCTTTTAGCTGATTACATTGTTCCTCAGAATAAATCCAGCCTTCTTATACTCATGAAGACAAAGAGAATAATTATGTAACTGCCTGTAGCCTTTTCCCACTCTCTAAGTTTCATATATAAAGCACTACTAATAACAGGCTTTTTAGGTTTGATGGAAGGATTAAAAGAAATACCAGATATAATGCATAGCATATGATTGATCCTCTGTTAATACTTGATTTCTTCCTCTCCCCTTTCCTTATTGGCTTTTACAGGCAATTTTTTAATCTGAGAAAGCAAGTAACAATGAAGGCAATACTGACTGTATCATTTTACCCATCAGAGTCTGAAGTTTTCATTTAATTTTGCATAATAAATTCCAGCTAGAAGTTTTTCTGCAATCGTCTTTTTTGAATATTGCTGAATTATTTTTGAAAGGCCTACTGGTCTCTTGCCAAATCTTAAGTGTTGAAAAGCTATGTTGCACAAGAATGTTTGGTGGCTAATACCAGATGTGTGAAGGAATGTATATAAAAAGTCAAGCAATGGCAATAACCTAAATGTCCATTAAGTGATAAATAGATAAATAAAATGTGATACATGTGTACACTGGAATGCTATTCAGGCATGAAACAGAACAAAATCCTAACATTTACAACAAGATTGATGGAACTGAAGATTATTATGGTGGAGGAAATATCAATCACAAAAAGACAAGTACCACTCATGTGAACACTAAAAATATGATCTCACAGAAGTTGAGAGAAGACTGGTAGTTACTAGAGATGGGAGAATAGGAGGGAAAGGTCTGGAGAGGTTGGTCAATGAGTATTGACTTATATAGTAAGATAGAAGCAAGATGTTCTAATGGCCGGGCAAATAGCTCAGCAGATTAAACAATCTGCAAGCAGGCACAGGGGCCAGGGGCTCGATCTCCAGGCCTGCTGTGCCAGCCTTACCCCCAGGGTGTGCTGAGATGGCAATTGAGACAGGGCGTGGTGGTGTGCGTGCCTGTAATCCCAGCTCTTGGGAGGCTGTAAACAGGTGGATCACTATGAGTCTGATCTAGTAGTGAGAGCCTGAACACTCTGTAGACCCTTCCCTAAAATGAAAAACAATGTTCTGGTGCATTACTGCATGATAAGGTGACTAAGCAACATAATATTCTATATATTTCAAAAAACCAGAGGACAGAACTTTGAATGTATTCACTACAAAAAAAGATGAATGTTTGATGTACTTAATATACTTAACCTGGTTTAAGCAGCACATAATGTACACATGTATCAAAATGTGACATGGTACTACATTAATTTTCACCATTTTAGGAGCCAATGATGCAGCTTTGTGGTAGAGCACTTGCCCAATATTAGTAAGGCCTGGGATTTGATTTCCAGCTCTACAAAAATATGTGCAATTTTTATTTTTGTATGTCACTTAAAATTAATTTAAATATTTTTAAATGAAAGCGGAAAGTCTCCCAAAACAAACAAACAAAAAAATCAATCTCAGAGGCCAAGCTGCATGAAAAAAATGGCTAGCTGGGAGCAAGATTCTGGATTTCATTTACCTCATTCTGTACTGGCTCAGCGATTAAGTTGCAAACTAAGACAAAGATAAAGGAATTTTGTAAATGTAATTAAAGTCCCTAATCAGCAGAATCACTTGATTGAAAGGGAGATACAGTAGTCCTGGAGGGCTGGAATTCTGATCCAATCAAGGCAGCCTTTTAAAAAAGAAATTCTCTTGCTGCTTTAACAAAAGCAAACTGTGCATCAGGTCCTGGCTTCAGTCACTAACAAGTCATAAAAAACAAATTGCAATATCATGGAAAGGGTGATTTGTCATGGAATAAACCAGCTTCTTCTTTTTCTTTTCTTTTCTTGCAGAACCAGGGATTGAACTCAGATCCTTGTGCTTGCCAGGGAAGCACTTATTCTACTGAGCCATCTCCCTGGCCCCTTGTCATGGAATAGTGGCATCTAATGGTTGACAAGAAAACTTGGACTTCAGTAGTATAATTCCAAGACACTAAATTCCACCCACAGTCTTGTGAGCTGGGAAGTGTACTCTGTCTCAAACAGAACACAGCCCAGCTGAAACTTTTCTTTCAGCTTTGTGACACCCAGAACACAGAATCCAGTCACATAGTGCTCAGGCTCCTAAACCATGGAAACTATTATATAATAAATGTTCTTTAAACTGCTAAGTTTGCAGCAATTTGTTACTCAACTCTAGAAAACTAATACAGGGAATGATTTAGTTTGGAATCCTCTAGAACAGGGGTCATTAAACTGTTTCCTGGCCAATACACCAACCCAATCCATCATGTAATTTTGTAAATGAAGTTAAATTTTAACATGTCCCATGTGCATTTTGTTGCCCATACTTTATGACTGCTTTTACACTATAGTGTCAGAACTGAGCAGGTGCAGTGTCCAAGACATTTATAACCTGCCTTTTATAAAAAGTGTTCTAACTCATGTCTAGAAGAAGAATTTGAGATGAGTATTTGAGAATGAACAATTGGCTTGGATGGTGAGCTCCCAAAACACTATGAGGGACATAAGGCAGATAAAGGAAGACAGACAATGAAAGGTACATTATTTAGCTGGCTGTTACTGTGAGGATAACTGGGAATTAATTCTTCCAGAAAGGTTTGGGAGCCAGAACTGGACATTCACATGAATTAGCTACATGAGGGGTAAGGGAGCTGAGTCTTGGACTGGTTGTTGGCTGTGAGCTGCCGCTCCATGGCTTTGAAGACAGCCCTTGGCAAACAGATGGAGAAGTCAGCAGTCCACAGTGAACACCAGGTAACTTCTCATGGATAGAGGTGCACAGGAATGTCTTCCATAGGGAAGAAGAGGACATGTGGTCAAGCCTAGTTTCTCCGTGTGTTATTGTATTTCTAATAATCTCCTCCCGGAGTAAAATGTGACATTTATAAGGTGAGGTGTGATGGTGCATGCCTGTAATCCCAGCACTCTGGGAGGCTGGGGAAGGACAATTGTAAATTTGAGCCCAGCCCGACCAACTTAGTGAGACCCTATCTCGAAGTAAAAAGATGAAAAAGTGGTTGGAAATGGAGCTCAGTGTGAAGGCCCTTGATTCAATGTTTAGAATCATGAAAAAAATTGGCACTTAATTGGTGAATTTGGCAGAAGGAGATACACATGCTCAGGCCAGGTTTCTTGGCTTATTTTTCTTCCATATTTGCCTGCTCACTTATTAGGTCCATTCTTGCTTGCTTTACACCAAGAGAACTTTATAGGGTTCACACTGCCCTAGAAAAAGGTGTGCTACACAGTCAAATTCAGTTCAGTAGGAAGTATTGGAAAACCCACTTGGACCTGGATTAAAAGCCATATTTTTCAATGATCTTATTGGTAAAGAAGTTGATATTTTTATTGAAGTGGCTGGACTCCCGAATTTATTGTTTATTAATCTTGAATTTGGGTAGAAAAAGAATGTGGGAACTGAGTATGATGGTGCCTGCCTGTAATTCCAGACAGTCTACACACTAAGGCAGGAAGACTGAAAGTGTGAGGCTAGTCTAGAAAACTTAGCAAGAGCTTGTCTCAAGATAAAATTTTTTTAAGAACCAAGGAAGTAGCTCAGATCCTTGGTTCCATTCCAAGTACCACATTTTAAAAGATGGCTGTGATTTTATAAGGCTCTTCGACTACACAGATGATTATTTCTATGGCCTGATTTCTATAGGTTCTTAACACAACCTAACAAATTTCTGTGAAAGACAAGGAATGTCCCATTTGTGAAATAGATATTTTGTGTCTCTACCCAGTACATTTTGCTTCCTTCAATACAACATGACTTAGTCCAGAGTATAGAATATTGCATCAAAACTCTGCTTTTCCACCTAGTACACAGAACTGCTTTTTCTGGAAAGGTGACAAAAAAGTACTGTGTATTGGAAAATGCACATGAAAGATTAGTACTCCTTTGTCTATAGCTTGGGCAACAATGACCTTTTGTGAACCAGAGAGACACACTATATTCTAAAACAGAGCTAACAGATGTGCATGTCTACCATAAAAAGAGACTTGCACAGGGAGTGCCAGTTACCCCAGGGAAAGTGGAAGGGAGTCGTAGATGAGAGAACAGTAATGCCTTTTATGGTTTCTTTTCAGAAACTTGATTCTTTTACACGTTTGCTTTTTACTGCATGCATAATGAGTTTCATGCATACTGAGATTCCCAGCTACTTGTGTTGTTTCTATATGGTAACTACTTCTATTTCTACTGTACTTTAGAAAAAAGCTTGAAATTTCTTATGAAATGGCCCTAAGCCAAAACAGAAAGAAAATTGGCTACTTGTAGGAAAATGGACAAGTGAAGCAGAGCAAATTATTTAAGTACGATACAGATGGGCAGGGCATGTGAGCTGGGAGCTGATGGGAGAAGTTTGTCATGGCTTTTCTCCATCTTGAATAGGCCACATCCTTACTGTCCTGCCCTGGGGTTTTCTTCACTGCATGGCTGTGTCTGGGGGTGTTAGAAATCATTAGGCACAGAAGTAGGTAACGGATCCCAAATCATATTGGCTAAAAACAAGAAATTTATTTCTGTCATATAAAACACATGGAAGCCCAGGTCTGGTGTGACTGTTGTACTTCATGAAGTCCCAGAGAACTCAGATTTCTCTCATCTCAGTGTTCTGTGATTCCCAGGGTGTGTGCTTCCACCTGTGGTTGAAGATGAAGATCAGGACCCTAGCACAATTCTGGGCAGCAGAAGAAGGAAATGATGAAGACCAAGACTATGAAATGGGCAAGTGCCAGGTGTTTTTATGGGAGGTGCCTGACTGCAGCCCTGATATCCTTCTGCTCACATCTCATTAATCAAAATATGGTCACATAACAATGCCTAGCTACAAGGGAGAATGGGAAATGTAGTCCTAAACTTAAGTGGGTCTACTACTATGGAACAAGGAATATTAGATATTGTTGAACAACCACAAGTTGCTAGAGATTGCTCTCTTTGCCTTCCATATATTGTTTCCAAATGGTTCTTAGAATCTTTGCCAGCCCATAACAAGGCATACAAATGTGATCTTTTGAAATGTAAACACATTTGTGCCATGTACCGATTTTTAAACAATTTTAAAAAATAGATTTTTTTTTAAAAAAGAGAGATTGTCCTTAATTCTGTCTTTGTTTTCCTTTTTCGTGTGTATTTCAGTGTTATTTCTTTTCTTAAATCATGATGGGGATATTCAGTGGTTATTGGCTACCCTGTGTCCTTATTCTTAATTTACTTGTTTGAGGAATTCCACTGCACCCTCTCCAGGAAGCCCAGCCCTCAGTCTCTGGTAAGTTACACTTCAGTTGCACCCAGCTCCTCTTCCCCATCATACTGTCATGGCCTCTTCACTCATGTAGTGGGATGAAAGCTTGCTTTTAGAACCCACACATGCAGAACAAAACCTGATTTTTCCACAATTGTTGTTAATGTCTATTTGAAACTTTCATAGAGCAGCATGGAAGAAACCTAAATTCACTGGAACCAGTTACCTCACTTTTCTTCAGCATTATGTCTGCATTTGCAAATGTGAAGGACATCTGGCTTTGAGGGTTTTCATTCACTTCTTCATCAGCTAGGGTGCCCCTCTCTCCACTTGGCTCTCAGTTGCCCATTACCACAGTGTCTGTTAGGCTGTCACTCATTCCACTGTCAAGGTCCTGTTAGGTAAGGCTTTCTCTGTCCTCTCCAGGTTCCTCTTGGAGACACAGGAGTGACCTGATGTGTCCTTACCATGTTGAACCATGGGAGCTCCTGCGTAGCTCTCTAAGGCACTGTTCATTCTTGCCAATCTCAGATACATGGGGACACAGGAAACACTCTGTTATATACATGCATGGCTGCTTGAGACGTTGCTTCCATCAGACCCTGTTTTAGAAGGCTTTTGGCTGTGAGCATGGATTGAATAATCTTTGACAAATAGGTTCAAAGCGGACAGTCCAGCTTCAGCATTTACCTCAGTCAAGCCTTCTCAGTCATTCTCTTGGTTTGCTGGCTTTGTCATGCAATGCTTTCTGCTGTGCCACACACCATTCTTTCCTGCCTGTTCAAAGCAGGAAGGTGCTTTCCTCCACTTTTTCATAAGAAGGACAAATATTTTCAGGGCCTCTTAAGCAGTCATAAGGAAGACTTGAATCGCTGGATGATTGTGACTGGTCTAGAACAATCATGATTTATTATCTGGGGCTCAGTAAGTTACATTAATATCCCTATTTGGCAGATGTGGAAACTGAGTCACAAAAGGCAAGAGTATCTTATTTTCCCACGGTTACTCTTGAGCAAGAGGTTAAAATAGGAGCAAAGCTCAGATTGTCTGGATCTAAAGCCTAGTCTATCTACTGTAATTACTGAACTTTAGTAGACTCTCAGGTTTCATGAGAAATTATTATTATTATTATTATTTGTTGTTGTTGTTCAAAGAACTGAGCCTGGGGCTTTGTACATGGAAGACAAGTGCTGTAACACTGAGCCATACTCCTATCTCTATGAGATTATTGACAGTTTTTTTTTTTTTTTTTTTTTTTTATGTAGCTAAAGCAGTAAAGGATAAAGAGCACAAATTTTGAGTTTAGGTTTATGTAAGAGCTTAGCCTCTTAACTCCTCTCAACCTTTCTTTTAAAATTGTCTATAAAGTGAAGCTAATACTACATACTTTTCAGGATTAAATTTGACGAAGCTCGTCAAGGGCCTTGCATGATTCTACCTCTGGAAGCTATTATTATCATTGAGTCAATTAACTTTGGATGGCAGTCAACTCCTAAATTTCTCCCACTGATAAAGGAAACCACAAAACAGAACTATAAGCCAAAGGCAAATGCAGCTGAAACAGGCTTTGGTTGAGTTGAGGTCTTTCCAAAGGAGCATTCTGCAGTGGAGAATGTCGACAGTGGGTGGAGTCCACCACATATTCAACTTCTGAGAAGTCTGCTTGCCAAAATAACAGTGAGAGGAGAACCAGTTTCAGTGTGTAGAAAATTCCAGCCATGTTAAAGCCCAGGAGTTAGCAAGAGCTGGAATAGGTGAATTTTCATTCTTACAATCTCTGCTTTGAAGTTAGGAGCATCTTGCCTGATAGCAAGTGCTCAACTTTGTCACACACACAAAACATAAAGGGCCTCTTTCTTCAGGATAGAAAAGAGAGCTGCCAAAGAAGTCAACATATTTGAATGCTCACTTTTGCAGTTATAAGTCCAGAGGCATGATGTTTGTACTCCCACAAGATCTCCAGTATTCTTGAAAAGGAATAGAACTGTGTTATATTTGAGGTCCTGAATATCCTCCAAAGAGTGGAGAGCTGGATGTTTGCCTCTCGAGCTCATGGTAGAGGTGGTGACACCTTGAAGGGAGCAACCTAGAGGGCTAAACTTTGGTCACTGGAAGCATGCCCTTGAAGGCCATACCAGTACATGAGCCATTTGTCGCTGCCTCTTGGTTGCCATCAGGTGAATATTGTTCTGCACTGTGTCTTTTGTGATGCTCTGCCTTACTAGAGTCCAAAAGACAACAGGGCCAAGCAACCATAGGGACTAAAACTCTGACATTATGACTGCAAATAAATCTTCTTCCTTTAAATTGATTATCTCATGTGTTTTTACAGTAATGGAAAGCTCACTAACACAAATTGGGCTATTGGATCCTTTGGATTATACAAGTTGCTTTACTCCTGAGTAGGAGGGAATTGAGAGTTCAAACTTACCCCTGCGGAACAGAGCTTGTAACACACAGGTCTGGGAGGCTACTATCTGTACTTCATAGAAAATTGGAGGAATAGTTGAGATGTCTGAAGATTATATTTGGAGAGTTAGTGTAAAACTTCCTCATTAATATGATAAGCCTTTCATTGTATTTCTCAGCATTTTATTGTCATATAATTCACATGATATACAATTCACTCAGCTAGAGTATACTATTCAGAGTTATGAAACCATCACATATTTTTCTTTTGTTGTTTTGTTTGGTGCTGGGGATTGGATCTAGGACCTCATACATACAAAATGTATTCTACCATTGAGGCCCACCATGAGCTCCATTACGAATGATTATAGAAGATTTTCATTACTTTGAAAAGAAACCCCACACTAATTAACATTCGTGAAGCTTCCCAGCCCCTGGCAACAACCAACCTACTTTCTGACTCTATGGGTTTGCCTGATCGGGATATTTTATATATTAGATAAAATAACACAAAAATCATTTTGTATGTGACTGTAATTTTGTCATCCTCATGAGCAGTATCACTCTAGTTAAACAAACTAAAGAGACCCAGATTTGGCATAGAGGGGCATAATCACATAACCAGGCCATTATCCTGTCACATACAAAGAAACAGATGTGATGCGACTATTAATTCCCTTAGTAAAATTTCTGAGCTATTTGAAAATTAACACTTATATGGTAAAACTGTAGTCTTGACTTGAAATGTCATTATTTATGACTCATGATTTTTTTTTTTTATGTTGTTCTTGGTATTTCTTTATTCTTTGGCTCTCCTGCTAACGCCCAAATTCAACCCCTGCCATTCTGCCTGGGCTCATTACAAAGAGAATGTTTGAAATGGAAAACATACAGCAATAGAGAAGCTCTTTCTGACTTTTAGATTTTTAAATGCTGGTTCTTAGGCCAGATTTGTACAGCATTGCTGGGTAGGTCTGTTGGGTGGCACCGTGAGGTCCAGTGTGCATTGGTGTGGGGCTATGTCCACCAGCAAGGAGGGGCACCTTGGTTTCATTTGCATAAACATTCCATAGGAGCTAGCAGAAGCCTTGTCCTTAGCTGAAAAAAAAGAGAGCTAAGGAAGTAGATCTAGGGGACTACATGAGTTTGAGTCAGGCTTTACACATCAGTACTCAGGGGAGCCCATGGAACTAAGTAACATGTTTTCTCACTTTGTAGACAGCTGCTTCCTTCTTAATGCATGTAGTAGAAACTAACATGCATTTCGTCCCATGCTGACTGAAAACCAGACTCTCCAGCAGAACTTTGGCCAGTGTAGATGTAGGTATTTCCATCATTAAAGAACTTTCATTCTGACAGTACTGTTTCTCTGGTAACCAGCCCTGCAAAGGACTTGGAGCCTATTTGGAAGGGTCTTACCTATGTGAACAACTAGAGAGGAGTAAGGACAGGGGGCTGTGGGAAGCAGCTCAGAGCACATAGCTCTGGTCATCTTGCCTAAGAAATAGGGGTTTGAGGCAGCTCCCCACTGATTCCTACCAGTCACCAATGGTGGGCTGCCCCAGGGTGTATGACTTCTTGGGCACCCTCATCTGCCCAGAATATGGGCAGAAAAGGCACTGCAGCCTCAGTGGACCTGGCACAGAAGGAAAGAGGTAGAGGTTGGTGGAGTGTGAGCTCACAAAGTACCCACAGTGCCTGCCCCTTTGCTCCTGACCTCAGGCTGGTTTCCAGGCACACTGTAACATTTCTTGCTCATCCTTGGACACATTTTTGCATACATAAATCTATACATAAATCTATGTGGAAATATCCATGCACTTTTTCCATTTAGATAAATAGCTTACTTCATACACGCTTGTCTGCACTTTGCTGTTTTGTACCTAATAGTGTATCCTGAAATTATTCCATTAGAGTCATCTCTTTCATTTCCTCTTCTTGGCTGTCTTTATCATAAAGGAATTCAGGCTGAAAGACAAAAAGAGCTGCAGTGGTGTGGCTGAAAGAATGCAGAGAGCCTCATGTTTAGCTTAGGGATGTAAAAGGCAAGCTGTTTGCTGAGACTGCGGAGTTTGGTTCAAGGCATTTCAGGATGGTGTGATTTTCCTGTGAAATACAAATGGAAATTTACTTGGTGATAAACTCAGGCAGTGTGTGGGCTGATTAAACAACAGAGTATGCAATCAATGCATTAACCTCCCAGGATCTCTGCAATAGTAAAAGACAGCAGTCCCTGAGGCAGGCATCTGCTGAACAGAGGCTTCAGAAGTCCTGGGTTCTTGGGTCCCAACCCTGCCACTGACTTGTATCACTTTTGATGTTTTTTGATCTTTCAGGGCCTCTGTTTTCTTATCTATTAGTTGAAGATGGTAATAAACATTCTAGCCCCTGCCACTGACTTGTGTCACTTTTGATGTTTTTTGATCTTTCAGGGCCTCTGTTTTCTTATCTATTAGTTGAAGATGGCAATAAACATTCTACCCTATCTTGACGGGATTCAGGCACAGATAGGTTAGGGTTACAAACCAAATACTTTTAGGTTCTCTTCAGGCAAATACAGGAATCATGTGAAGCTTTGTGAGTAACACAGAATAACAGGGTCTATAGCTAAGAGGAGGATTAATTGCACAAGCCCATTCTTTCTTGTCAGTGTTTAAGCCTAACCAAGTAAAGCTTATCTATGGGATATCTGCAACACTCTGGTAAAAGTAGGCATTCTACAAATTTGAGTTTTGACCCTTTGTAGAAGAGATGGCTCTCCTGTCAGTCACTATTTACTAAAATGCACCCCTATTGATTCTTTCCTCCCTACTACCTTTTTTTTTTTTGGTGGAACCAGGGATTGAACTCAGGCCCTTGTGCTTGCCAGGGAAGCACTTATTCCACTGAGCCATCTCTCCGACCCAAACCCTACTGAATCTTAATAAAACACCTTTGGTTATTTCTATGGTCCCTTTTTAATACAGTAAGGAGAAACAAGGTCACATTCTGGATATGACTCTAATTATTGGCTTTAATTATTTCTTGCTTGCACTACCTGGCCATTGGTCATGAAATTGAGACTGACCTTGAAATTCTCACTCCCCAGCTTATCGGGGTTCCTAACCCAGGGGGCCTCACACTGCCTTGACAAGTGTTGCTGTGGTCTGTGGAAGAGAAGGAAGCACCACACAGAAAGTGCTTAGACTTCTGCCTGCATTTCATTAGCCAAAGCAAGTGATGTGGCTCTTCCCATCTAATGCACTCCTGCCTGTAGAAGGAGGACTGCAAGTACCTGAATACAGCACTGAGAAGTCAGGGCTCCCTCTCGTATCCCACTGTCTCTTGTGTTTCTACAGTTCTCTGGAGAGAGACTCCATTTCATCAGGTGTGGGGCGGAGTGTATACTGAGCTTCTTGACTGTTTCTATGACACTTGGTGCCTAGCTCATTAGGCTATGGATTCAGCAGTAGCCATCAGGATGGGATTCTATCTTTATCATGTTCTTTTGGAAATTTGGGACCTTAACTTGGAAATGGGGATCCATGTGCTTTTATTTTTTTGCAGTTTTAATCACAAATAAATGAAAGAAACATGCACATGTCTTAAGTCAAATAATCTGCAAAGGTTTAGAATAAAAAATGTATCCCTGTACCCCATCTTTCCAACCTGACTCTGATCCCTAAGAGTCCCTCCTTATTTGTAGGTGGTGGTAAGTCCTTCAGGTGGAATAAAAGGAGTAGAGTGGTTAAGGCCTTGCAATTCTTATTTTTAAAATATATTTTTACACACCATTTTGTACATATTCATGGATTAGATACAGTAGGATAGTGTATACATGTATTTATTAGTCACTTTCCTGTTGTTGGGATAAAATACTTAACATCTGCAACTTACTGGGGGAGAGGGTTATTTTGGCTCATGGTATTGGTGGGTTCCATCCGTGGTGAACAACTTCAAGGAAGGAAAGTCATAGTGAAGAGTCTGGTAGAGGACAGCTGCTCACCCAAAGCAGTCAGACAGAGACAGAGAGAAGAATCCATACTTTCAGGTCATGCTGCCAGTGATCCTCCTGCCAGATTACACCTCCCAGCATCATATTCAGCCTCGAACCCACCCATGGACTAATCCACTGATGGATACGGTGTTCCATCTCTGAACACAAGACTTTTGCAGGACATTTTTAGATCTAAACTATTAACAATATAAACAATATCGTTGTCAAATCAGGGTAATTAGCATTACCACTTCCTCAAACATTATCATTGTTCTAGGGTTGGAAACTTCTGACTATAGTTATTTTGAAATATGTCATAAATATTTTATAGACTATGGCTACCCTATTTTGCTACCCATTGGCTAGCCTCTGTAAATGACATTTGAATACAGGAGGGAGGAAGTGATTTATGTGGCTCTTTACATAAAAGGTAATTTATTTCTAGGCAAAGAATTCCAAAGCTCTGGGGCTGAGGATATGCCACACTGTACTGGAATAATCACACTATGGCCACCACAAGATGTACCCCCTTGGGGCCTGGGAGATGGCTCAGTAGAATAAGCGCTTCCCTGGCAAGCTCAAGGGTCTGATTTCATTCCCTGGTTCCACCAAAAAGAAAAGAAAAAAAAAAAAAAAAACAAAACAAAACAGATGTACCCCCTCATCCTTGTACCAGAATCATTAATTCAAATAAAACCCTTTTCTTTGTAACTTAGGCAGTCTGTGGTATTGTTCTTTTAGCAACAGAAAATATTTTAGAAACTGGCCCCTTCCCCATTTCTGGGTCATCAGTCTGCTTAATGAGCTCGTTATTCTAGCTCAAGGATTCATGGCCTCTCCCCATCACGACATACATGATGTGGAAGATGATAAACTGGGGGATATGTACACCTCTTGGCACAGCCACCCTAGTGCCAATACATTTTCTCCTAGTCAAACATCTTAATCATGTTTGTTAGGGAAGCAAGTCATTTGCAAATCTTCCCCCCTGTTCCTTCAGCTTGTGTCCAAGTACTTACATCCATGATGCTCAGCACTGAGTTTGTGTTCCAGCGGTGGCAGAATTTTGATACATGTACAAGTTCATGTGCCTCGTCTCAGACTCATTGGACTGGTCTGAGCATGGCCCAAGAATTCCTTGTTTCAGTCAGCTTTCCAGGAGATCCCTGCATATACTGAAACCCAACTTGTGGGCCCTATTGTGCCTCAAACTGAGTCACAGTGCTTCTTAGACTCCAAAGAGAACAGCCAATCTGGCCACTCTGCTACACTAGGATCACTAAAACAACAGTGATTTCTGGGTCTCCACTCCCAGTGGCTCTAATTCCATCGGGCTGGGTTAGGACCCAAGTGATTCCTTCTGAGAAACTCCCAGATGGATCTCTATTGTACTTCCAATGCCAAGTGGGATGTCTTGCCTCACACCAGCCCCTTTTCCCAGAGGGCCCATCTGGACCACCTCCATTTTGCCAACTCTTTCCAGTGTAGAGCACTTAGCTCAAGCCCAACTCTCCTATGAGCTCAGCACTGATACTTTCCTCCCCCAGATCCTGCACTATCCTACTGATAGCTGTATTTTCTCACCAGGTGAATCACCCACTACCTTTATTTATCACCTACAGCTCTTCTCTTCCTTCATAGTTTGGTGTACTATCCATTTGTGATCTGCTTCCTATATCCCAGTGACCTAAAAATGGTGGCTGCTTCACAAAAGTTCAGGATGAAAACATGCTGCTGTAGATCAAAGAGAAATCACTTTGTATTGACGCTCCATGGAGGACTGCTATAGCACTGCAGCCAAAGAAGACCTCCAACCTTGTGCCCTGCTAGAACGAAGCCTCATTCAGTGAGAAAGCGTGTCACAAGCTACGTCCTATGGAAAAATCATGAACATTGGGGCCGGGGAGATGGCTCAGTGGAATAAGCACTTCCCTGGCAAGTGAAAGAGCCTGAGTTCAATCCCTGGTTCTGAAAAAAAAAAAAAAAAGAAAGAAAGAAATCCTGAACATCATGTGACTTTTGCATGTCCCTCTTCAGGTTTTTCTCCCATCCCTAGCACACAGCTTCTAAGTCAGTTTCTCAAAATAATGATGACTCTTTTTTCATTGCTTTCTCACAGGGCAGAAATTCATACAACAATGCCCTTTTGAAAGTGAGTGATTCAGTGCCTCCTCAATTGAGAGTGCTGTGTGCATCTGCCACCTCTGTCTACTTCCACACCAATTTTGTCACCCCAAAAGGAAACCATGGCCCATCAGCATTTCCACTGAGCCTCCACTTCCTGGCATCTACTAGTTTGCTTTCTGTCTCTTTGGATTTGCCTACTCTTAGACTTTTCATATAAGTGGAATGCTTTGTTGTTGTTTTGTTATGGCTTCTTTCTCTAAGTATAATGCTACAGATATTTTTCTTACTACTTGTGTTATTATCTCCTCCCTAAAATACAATATCTGGCACCCATAGAAAAGGTTTATTTTGACTCACACTTTGTAGTGGTTTCTGTCACTAGTCAGTTGGCTCCAAGAAGCAGCTCGTGACATAGTCCTGGGAGGCAAAGAGGGATCAAGAGAGGAGAAGGGAGAGATCCTTCCAGGCCCTGCCCCTAGTGACTGCCTCTTCCACCAGGCTTCACCTCCCAGCATCACTTTCAGCAGCAAGTGCGTTAGTGCAGGAATCCACTCCTGTGATCCAATCACCTCCCCAATCTCCACCTGTGAGTACATGTGGTTTTGGGGGGACATCTAGATGTAAACTGTAATACTGCTTATATCTTGCCTTTTGGTAGGTACAGAGGTATACGACTTATAATACCTGATACTCAGTGGGCTGAGGCAGGCTTGAGGTCAGTCTAGGAAGCTTACTGAGACTGCCTCAAAATTTTTAAAAGGGGCTATGGATGTAGATCAGAAGCTGAGTGCTTTCCTAGTGGGCATGAGATCCTGAGTTTAATGCCTACCACTGCAAATAAACAAATGAAGAAATACTCTGTTTTCTTCAAGTGTCACCCTTAGCTCTCTTTCCTTTTAGTCCCTGTAGCCTCCCTGTTTATGCAACTCCTATGGAATCTGCCACCCACATAGACTACTATTGCTCAGTTTTTGCCTCTGCCCCCCACTTTTCACCTGAACTTTTAGCTATAAGTGTATCAATGCATGGTACAGAACTCTGCATTTATGGGAGGCCAAGGTAGGAAGATCACAGCCAGTTCAAGGCCAGGCTGGACTACACAGTGAATTCAAACTCTGTCTCAATGAGGGAGCCAGGTCCTGACTCAAAAAACCCAAACAGAAAAAAAAAAAAATGAGTTGTGCATTTAAACATGCATTCAATCACTATCCATGGCAGGAAATCCCCCTCTTCACCTTTTCCTTTCTTGACTTCCAATCCCAGTGAATGGTGACTTTCCCTTGGCTGTCCAAGCTAAGAGCTGGGACCTGCTCAACATCTCTCCTTCATCATACGATGTAAGTGTAACACGGGGGCAGGAACGCGGAGACTCAAAGCTGGTGACACTGATTGGCTTTCTGGCTTTGAGCCACTTATTTACTCCAAGTTCATTTCCATAGTGGGAATGAAAAGCTGACCTGCAAGTGTGCTCCGATCGAACATTTCCTGTCCTGAGCATTTCCTGCTGATGCTATGATTAATTACCCCAAACTCAGTGGCTTAAAGTGACACAGACACATTCTCTTAACTTCATTACATCAGCAAAATCTGCTTTTGCCAGGTGAAGGAACACTGCCCTAAGTTCTGGGGACAAGAACATGGACACCTGGTCGGGGGGCAGTTACCATGCCTCCTCTAACACCTAGCTCCATATCATGCTTTCTCTCCTCAGTTTCTGGTTAATTTCCTGCTCTGTTCACAGCTGAAGAAAAGCTCCATTAAATCCCACTGCTAATAGTGATTGATGCTAATGTAAAAGAGAGCTCTGCAGATCTGCCTGTCTAATAAATGGGCAACTTCTGTTACCTGTGTCCTGTCTTCTCACTTCTGTGTCCAGGGTTCACCCCCTCCCCAGCCCTATCTCCTTGCTCTCTTATCACTATCTCCTGCCCTTTGCTGTCCACAGTGCTGAAGAATTTTCACTGCTTCTAGCATCTCGGACTTTAACTCACTTGACTCCAAGCCTCACATTTGCGCAGGGGCACTGGGATCTCTGTCTCAGGCTCTAAACTGCTTATTATTCCCAGAGCTGACAAATGATTTGGCTGCAAAGGACCAGAGGGAGGCCAAATTTACAGTGTTCAGGTATAAATCTGGACCTGCTTGGGCAACTTTTTTTTCTTGCTAGCACTGCAGCATACAATGATCTGTGTGAAGACCTTCCAGATAGGTATAGATACAGATACCACACACACACACACACACACACACACACACACACACACACACACACACATATATATATATATATATATATATATATATATATATAAAATCATATGACATAAGTGCTATATATATATCACATACATGCTATAGCAACCATACGAAAACATAAAGCACAAAATGTCCAAGTGTGTTCTGTGGGTATCTGGAATTTGGCAGTGTGCTTTTTCTAAATCTCACTGTAGGCAAACAAAAAAATGTGGGTTCATACAAGTAATATTGTTTAAAAGTGTTCAAAATATCCAGCAGGCTGGAGGTGTAGCTCAGCAGGAAGGAAGCTCTGGGTTCTAGTAGTAAAAAACAAACAAGAAAACAACAAAACCCACCAGGGGGATATCTCAGTGGTTTAAGCACCCTGCCTGGCAAGGACAAGGTCCTCAGTTCAAAACAACAAAACCCATTCAAGTGTATATTGATAAGGACACCAAATATGATAGCTTTTGGTATGACTTTTGGTATTGTTTTGTGGGTTTTTTAATTTTTTTTTCTTATTTTTAGGGAATGGTCTACAGGGTGTTCAGGGTTTCCCTACTAGATTGGACTCATAGTGATCCACCTGTTTACTGCCTCCCAAGTGCTGGGACTACAGGCATGTGCCATCTTGCCCAGTCTCAATTGCTGTCTCAGTGTGCCCTGGGGGCGGGGCCAGTAGGGAAGGCCCAAGGACTGAACCACTGGCCCCTGCTCCTGCTTGCAGGTGCTTTAATCTGCTGAGCTATTTGGCTGGCCCTGTTTTGTGTTTTGAAAGAGTTTTGCTGTGTAGTTCAGGAAGGCCTTGACCTCACTATGTAGCCCTGGCTGGCTTCAAACTCAAGATCCTACTGCCTTGGCCTCCCCTGGAGCTGGGATTATACATGCACACCTCCACACCAGGCTGAAGGTATATTTTCATACACCTCTACTTCCTGGCTTTCCTTTCTGTTCTTGCCATTTCTTTCCAGCTCCCATCACAGACAGCTCTTTACCTTTGTCCTAAAGTCACTCTTTTCAGGGCCCCCTGGTCCATTCCTCTTAGTCTACATACTGCTTCCTTTCCTATTGCTAAGACTGAGGGCTCAATGATTTCAATCTCCTTGCATGCTTCACCTCAATAGAGCCACCATCCAAGACAGAAATGGGAGTCATCCTAGACTGCTTCAACCCCTGCTTCAAATCTCTAGGCTAAGGAAGGGAATGTCTTCTCTCTCAGGAGGTCTGGATTGCATCCTCTCTCATCACTGTGCTAGCCTCAGCTTGCAGTCCAGAGTAAGAGTGTAAATACATTCTCCAGAGCCACAAGCCAACTTGGATAAGGAACTCACCCTGGGCTCCAGTGCTGACATAGGCTAAAAGCTGCAGGCAACTCCAGATCGTCCCTGGGGTTTTGCACATCCTGTCCTTGAGGTTTTGTTTGTTCTCTCTGGATTTATGAGTCAGGGTCTCACTATGCAGTTCTGCCTGGCTTTGAATTTGCAGCAGTCCTGCTTCAGCCTCTGGATTGTTGGGATTACACACATCTGGCTTCTTGTGTTTACAGTTGCAAAAGCAGAGCTCAGCTCCAGGAGGGAGCTAAAAGTGAGTAGAAATATCTGGGTTTGAAGCCTAACTCTACCACTTAAGCTTGGTTAAGTTGCTCAATTTCTCTGTGCTCGCTTTCCTTGTTTGCAAAATGGTAACAATAACCCTTCACATTTCTCAAATCCCCAAACCTGTGAAAGGCTTCTTTATTTCCCTCCTCCTCCCTCCCTCCTTCCCTCCCTCCCTCCCTTCCTTTTCTCCTTCCTTCCCTCCCACCCCTTTTTTCCTTATTTCTTTTCTTCCTTCCTTCTTCCCTCCTTCTCTCTTTTCTTTTTAAAAAAATTCGATTGACATTAAAACTTTGACCTTGACAACTTGGTAACCAAATCCAACCTGAATGGAAGAGAAAATTCATTATGCTGAGAATAACCTTCCATTCTACTGTACACTATCTTGCTGCCTTCTTCATTGGGCTTAGATCTATATATGCTGTTTTGCCTTTCAAAAGTACATCTGAATTCCGAAACATGTATGATCTAAAGATTCTGAAAAATAGGTTATGTACCTGTCATAGCTACTGCCTGCATTTGCCACAGACTGATTGCTAAAATATTAATATTCATTAAGCAGTTAGAAGAGTCTGAGGCTCATTCTAAACCCTACATACATAAAGTATTTGATAAATATTTTGTGTAATATTTAACACTAGAAATGAAGTGAGAGAGATTAGTGTGTGTAGGAAAAGACTTTGATGAACATGGGTGTGTCTATCGAAGCTGAGTTATTAACATAGCTTTTCCGCTGTAAAGAAATAAACATTAGAGAGACAGGAGAAGCCTAGTTGAATGATGCTCCAACCTTCTCCCAGCTCAGAACCGATCACTATTGTGAAATTGATACATGTATGAATGATTTTCAACCATGATTCCAGACTTCAGTCCACATATGTGTCCACAGCATGTCTTAAAGGCTGTGTATAAATATTATCACATTACACCTATACAACTTCCTTTTGAAAAAACTCCCTGCTACCATTATCACACATGTAGTGTAGCTCAGTTCCCTTGAGGGCTCTGTGTAGTATTACCACTCCATGAACCTTCTGCAGTGTACTTAACTAGGTCCCACAGGTGGCCACTTAATTTGGTTCCTAGTATTTGCTATTTCCTGTGGTGCAGTAACTATTCTTGCATGTACCTCCCTATGCCCTTATGGCTAGAGTCTCTTGGGTAAATACTGCGGAAGAAAATTATGGGAAGAAGTGCTGTTGTACTCACTTTCTTCAGCACTAAGACACAGTACGTGATTCTTGTAACTTAATGGAAAAGTTTACTTTGGTTCCCAGTTCGCTGCTGGGCAGAAGGGGCAAGGCACTGGAGCATGGTAGAGCAAAGCTTCTCGTGGCACAGTGGCTGAAGGTGCTGAGAAGATAAACCCTGCCAGGCCACACACCCAGTGACTTCCCTCTTCTGACCAGTCCCCACCTCCTAACAACAAATAAGCTATAAGTCCCATAACCCAAACAACTTCCAGAAGCCCCACATATGAGTTGCCTGAGGCTCTGAGGATACACCTAGATGTCAATCATAACGTGTGTTTGTGTTCTCTACTTATGGGAAAATGTCACTGTGCTCTTCTTTTTGGGTCTTCCAATGCGTGTTCCCCTCAGCAGCAAAGGTGGCCTCTCTAAAAGGCCACGTGATCCGTCTGGACTGACACTCCTACCTCAATGTGAGCTTTTAAGCATTTACCTGTTTGAAAGGTGTGAAATATCACTCTTTTTAATTAGCAGTTCTCTGATTACCTGTGAGACTGAGTATCTTTTCTGTAAAAGGGCTGCAAGTGGTTTACCTGCCTCCACTGTGGGATATTGTGATAGAACAAGAAATATGTATTTGGTGTCTGCCCCTGGCTACTAACAGCCACTTGGGAAGGCAGCTATGCTCACCACTATACCACCAACGCTTGACAGCTACTTGGGGACAGAGACTCTAGAAGAATATTTTGTTCTAATATTTGGCCTTTGACTCAGGATCCTGACATAGATCCTGTATCATTTGTAGTTTCCCATGTGATAGCATTTTGTTTGTTTGTTTGAATGAGGCAGCTCTTGGGATCCTGAAAGGCCTCAGAATAGGGGACGTTTGCCAGGAACTGAAGGTGCGAAAGTGGCTCCAAATCAACATGGAGTTCCTAGTATCAATCTCTACAAAAATAAATAGGCGAAGGGCTGCAGAGATATCTCAGTGGATTAATGGCAAGCACAAGGACCCAGATTCCATCTCTGGTACCACATGCTGCACTGGACCTGCCCTGGACACAGCCAGGCAGCCACTGAGCCCAGGCATGGTGGCGCACACCTAAAATCCCAGGATTGGGGAAGCTGAAAGCAGGAGGATCACTATGAGTGCCAGCTGTGTAGGGAGACCCTGCACCAAACACATTAATTTAACAACAACAACAAAAAATATGTGAAGAAATAAAACAGCAGCTACCAAGGAAGAGTTCTTATGCATGACTATCTGATAATAAACAGAACAAAAGAATCTGCCAGGACCACAGCCTTCCACGCAGGCCACAGCACCCTTATGTGACAAGTACTTCTGCTCAGCAACTGTGTTCAAGCTGGGATCAATGTCACTTGGACCTTTGTCACTATTAATCATTGTGGCAAAGGATCATTATTTCAAAACATGTGATATGATTCTTTTCATTTTTGTCCTAAAAACTTCCCTTCAGCCAGGTGTAGCAGTGCACACGTGTAATCCCAGCATTTTGAAGGCTGAAGCAGGGGGACTATGAGTTCAAATTCTGCATGGACAACTTTAGGAGGCCCTCTCTCAAAGTAAAAAAAAAGGGGACTGTATATGTAGCTCAATAGGGGAGCACCCCTGGATTCAATTCCCAGTACCATCAAGACAGGCAAAAAAAAAAAAAAACCTTCCCCCATACTATGGCATGCATGTTCCCATTGCAATGCTATTCTATTTAAATAAATATAGCTATTCAGAGAATATTTCTGACTTTTTCTTTTAGCTTGTCAGTGTTGGAAGGTTTAACCTAAACCCTCCAACTTCTGGGGAAGGGAAAGGGACTGAAAATTAACTTGATTATCAGTGCGCAAAGATTTACTCAATCATGTCTATATAATGAAGCATCTGTAAACCCCCAAAAGCCTGCATTTGGAGGGTGTCCAGATAGCTAAACTCATGACTGTGAAAAACATTTTAAATTTTGAGATAGAAACTTACTGTATCACTAAATTGTCCAGGCTAGACTTACACTTTTGATGTTCCCATCTCAACCTCCCAGAAAACAGGGGCTACAGGTATGTGTGCCAACACACAGAACTTGCAGTTTTTAAAGTAATAAACAAGTAAATGTTAAGTACTTCCCTGAGTTCTGTCAGAATATGGGTGACAGTCTACTTGTGAATGGCATCTGAAACAGGGGCAATCTTGTGACACTGAGTGCTTAATTTGTGGGATCCAGTGTTAATTCCGGACCATGTCATAGGTCACTTCAGAGACCTGCTTTGAGTGTTACAGGGTGCATAGCTGCTGTCAGTGTTATGCGTTCTATTGCGCTTGCAGGTAGGGAGAAAAAATTGCTTTTTCCCAGAAGACATTAGCACTTTCATTCTGGGCTCCTCCTGTCAGCTAAGCCACCTACAGCTTCTTCTACAACTGCCCAAGGAGCTGAGGACAATTAATTTGTGCAGGTGTGCAGATATTTGATCGCACAAATACAGACGATATAATCCTCTGCTGCTCACAAACAGAAGCAAAAATGAGATTTAGAAGTGAAAGAAAAAAAAATCCAGGCTGGCCCTATTGGGATCAAAGACTCATTTTAACACCTTTCAGGTACATTGGACAGCCCAACATTGCGGAGTCTGGCTTTTGTTGTCAAAGAAAGCAACTCCAGCTGTCTGTGGCTTCTCTGGAGCACGTTGAGGCCTAGCTGAATTGGCCTGGCAATTCTTTCTGCACTTACTCCTTTATTCAGCAGAGATGTGTGATTTCCCTGTCAGAACTCCCTCAGCTTCCTTGAAGCACTCTGGGAAGCACCCACTGTGATCTGAGCAGTACCTGTGTGTTGTGCTGTGGCCAGCATTGAAAAAGCCTCTGCCTCCACATCCCAAAACCACTGCAAGTTTCCCATCTGAAGATTTTTGTCTCCTTCCTCAGCATATGGGACAATGTCTGGAGGCATGCTTGGTTGTGGTGGTGGTGGCAGGGTGCTACTAGCATCTTATGGGTAGAGGCCAATGATGCTAACCACCCTGCAAAATATAGGCAGCTCCTGTACCTGCTAACAGACAATGTTCTGATCCAAAACATAAGTGAGCCCCAGTTAGCTTCTTGCAGCTGCTTGCACCAGTATAGAGACAACTGCTATCACAGGGGCTTGGCTACCTTCCTGGAGCCCATAGGGCAATCCCTGAAGGAAGGAAAACGGTATAGCCAACTGGATGAAGAGGACTCAAGTATTTGCTGGGCAAATAAGTCATTGGTGTCCCAGGGGATACCTGGGAAGAAAAATGGGGAAGGAGGATAAGTTATCGAGGTGACACAGCAATTCAAGATCTGACAGGGAATAGGTCCTCCCTACTTAAGATTCTAGACTTCCCTGATGCTTTTTGAGGCAGGGAACAAATACTGACTACTGATGATGTAGCCAGCACCATTTTACAGGCACTACTCAGAGTGGTCCTCATCACCACCTTATGGCGGGGGATTCCTATCAACACTCACTTTGAGGAAGCGAAGACAATCTAGAGGTGAATGTAATGCTCCCACAGGTAACAAAGCCAGCAAAGTGTGAGACCACGTGATGCTTCCTTTAGGGAAAAGCCTTTGAGTCGGCAGGAAACAGAAGTATTCACTCCTAAAGAGCTAAGCTCATGATGCAAGGGCTTTGTTTTGCATGGGTTGGAGTTACATTTATTTTACACATAGACATAAGAGTTTTCACTAATGAGGAGAAATACTAAATATTTGAAATTCTAGTCATGTGTCATCTCAGGGACAAGTGAATTCTGACTTTGCCTGCAACAACCTAAGCACAAATTGGAACTCCAGTAATAAAATGAGAGCTTGGAAAACTAAGCACCTGGGGCTGATGAAAGTAATGCATTTGTCTCAGGGCAGTAGCTGAATGAGAAACTAAGTGTTTTGAGGGAGAAATGCGTCAAGACGTAATCTTTCACCTAACCTTTGATGGATGTGCTAATCTTTTCGGGTCAACCCAGCTCACCCTGGCAATGCACTGCAATGAGTTATTTAAGAGGCAGCTGCTTTTTATAAATGGACTATTTCATCCATTTTTAGATTTTCATTCTCAGAAATGGATGCCTTTATCAAAACGATATTTTCTGTGTAGAGTCCCAGGTCCATAATGCCTGTAGTCATAGACTACAGAAGTGATTGGGGCTCAGGAATTATTCTTTGCTTTCAATTCTGTATGACATTAATGCTCTGTAGAGAAAACAAGATAATAATACTGTCAGACAGGCAATTTTCATTACATTAGAGCAGCAGTACCTGTAGACCACGCCATTTTTTTCTCCCTTGGCACTGGGAGTTGGACCCAGAGGGGCTCTACCACTGAGCTACACCCCCAGCCTGTTTCATTTTTTATTTTGCAAAGTTGTCCAGGCTGGTCCCCACTGTTTGTTTTTCCAAATAAAGTTTTATTTGAACACAATTTGTTTTGTTACTTTCTATGACTGCCTTCACACCATGAGGGTATTTGACCCTGTAGCCTGAAAAAACCAACTACTTATTTTGAGGTCCTGTATCAAGCACATAGGCCAAGCTCTGTATTAGGCATTAAGAAGAAGCAGTCCTTGTCTCACTGCATGCTAATCTCATTTTTGGTGGGAGTTGAAGGAGTTATAGTCAGAGAAAACATGTGGCTTAAGGTATTTGTGAACTTCAGGTGGGTTAAAGAAGAAAATAGATCACACATTTGATTTTATCAAGAGTAAGTTTGTCACATCAGCAACAGTAGACATCCTGCTGACTGCCAAGTAGCTGACATATGACATCCATTGTCACAGATCACATCTAAAATGTCCTCCATGGAGGTTGGGGAGATAGCTCTGTAGAATAAGTGCTTGCCTGGCACAAGGACCTGAGTTTAATACCTGGTTCTGCCAAAAAAAGTCCCCCAAAATCTCATGTATTCAGAGGTGAAGTGGGCTTTTGGAAGGTGACTGGATCATGGGGGCCTGCTACTGATCAAAGGACTCACTCATGAGTTCCTCAACTCAGGGTGGGGACTGCTTGGCGGGATGGGTCACAGGGGGAATGACCTTTAGAAGTCCCTGCTCCTCTCTCTTTTACTCTCTGATTCCTGGATGCCACAGGCTAAGGGGCTTTTCTCCACCACGTCTTTTCACAATACCATTTCTGCCTTAGACTGAGAATTCCCAAACCATGAACCAAAGCAGGTTGCAGGTGTCAGGTATTTTATTCCAATGACAGGAGAGTTAACAATACACAGCTCCCAAGAAGCCCACTGCATCCTGGGTGAACATACTTAGATAGCAGTAGAAAAGTCTCTTCCTGAGAAATTCACAGGAGAGATGAAAAAAGAGTTTATTTCAAAATAGAAAGGGGTGCAGCTGGGGACTGTTCAGTAAGCATTCTCCTGGGAGCTCTGACCCAAGACTCAGAACTTCAGGGGAATGACAGGCCAGTACTTGGGCTGCTTTCTGTCACAGTGCTTGTCAAAGCTCAGCTGCATTGCCGTCTCCATGGCCTGGATCTTGGCAGCACTGTCCCCATACAAGTGCTTCATCTCAGCCTGGCGCCGCTCACCTGGCCTCTCACTTGGGGGCTCTGTGGTGCGGCAGTTGTTATAGTACAGGCCGTGGTCGGCATTCACATATTCACCCAGGCGCTCTTCCTCCAGCTGCTGCTGCCGTCCTAGAAAGATACAGGAACATGAGCCTGCATACACACATAGGAGGTATGTGCTGCCACTGCCCTGCCTGGGGCCCCTTAAAGTCCCTTGGCTTTCTATTGTACCCATGTGTGCCAGTAGAGAGGGATCTGGTTAGATACTTGTAACACGTGCAAAATGGGGTCATAATTTGTATGTTTCACTGCTGGGTAGCTTGTACCATCTGATACAACTGTCCCATGCCATCTCATGAATGTACCACTGGTGGTATAAGCAAGTGGGGACATATTTTTGTGTATTTAGCACAGCATTTTCACCCTCCGAAGCACTAGGATTATAGGTGCATGCCACCATGATATGCTGAGGATTGAACCCTGGTCCTTGCATCTGCCTAAGTGGTGCTTTAATCTGCAGAGCTATCTGGCTGGCTTCTGCATGTTCTATTAACTTCAATGAATTCTTGGCTGGAGATATAGTTCAGGACTAGAGCACCTGCCTATCATCCAGGAGGTCCTGGGTTTAATCCTCAGAACTAGAGGAAAAAGTAAGATTGCTGTGAAGTAAGAAATATCTATCTATCTATCTATCTATCTATCTATCTATCTATCTATCTATCTATCTATCTATCTATCTATCGCAGGGTCTCACTATGCAGCTTGGACTTGCAGTGATCCTCCTGTTTTCTGCCTCCCTAGTGCAGGGATTACAGGCGTGCACTACCACATCTGGACTAAGAAATATTTATGGATTTATCTTCCCTATTTCTTTTACTATAGCAAGTCTCAATATCGTAATTTTTATTCTCATGTAAATCACAACATAAAAGTGTCAAAAAAACAATGCTGCATAAGGTAAAATTTAGCCAACTCACATAGATTCCATGAGTGACTATCAAGAGAGAAATTGATAGCAGAGGGTACATTATCTGTAGCTACTATTGCTACCATGAGAAATGCCACTAGATAAGGAGTAAAGATGGCTATAGGGGAATAAAACAATGACATAAATCATTCTTCCCTTGCTGGTTCCCTCTCCACTAGTACCTGGCAGGGAACACAGTGCTGCACTAATCAAGTGTGAAGGGAAAGATATTTTTACGGCTATGTGTAGTCACTCTCATAAATTCTGTTCTTTATAAATATCACCTTGGAGACAGGAGGAAGGAGTCTTACAAACTCAGACACATTATTAAAAAGTAGATAAGGGTGAGCGTGGGTGGCTGTTGCCCTCCTGGACCACATGAAACCTAATTTTGCATATGGAAGGAATATGTACTAAACCAAATAGCTGTCAAACAAAACAAATATCCCCAAACACTTATCTTACCTGTGGAAAGAGATATGGCTGATTTACTGTGAAATGCAGAACAAAGCAAAAATCCTGGCTTAATATGTTCCTGCTGGCTTGAACCACCAGTGGTACATGTACAACTCTCCTATCAAGCAACTTGGACACTGGATGGAGCTGTCCTATGTTCCCTGATGGGATAGTGCCGTATATACAACTGGTGGTTCAGAGCTACCTTGCAGCAAGACATACAAATCATGGCCCCATCATGAACGTGGTACTATACAAAGGCACTGGGGGTGAATAAGCATTTGCTTCTCAATTTTTGTTTTTCTGCCAGGTTTGAAACATGAGTATGTAATCTGTTTGGCTTTCACACTCACAGATGTTTGAACCCTATGTTGTGTGGGTAGTGGTGGTGGTGTGCCTGTAATCCCAGAACTGAGAAGGCTGAAGCAGGAGAATCACAGCAAGTCTGAAGCCAGTCTGGGCTACAGAATGAATTCAAGGCCTGAACTACAGAGTGAGACCTTCGATGCTCCAAGCTGAGGTCTGCTGCAACAGTGTGGGAACAGATGAATTGCATCCTAACTGGCCAGAGAAAATGGCCATTTCCAGACATTTTTTAGATTCCTAGTTAACAATCAAAAAGAGAAATTATTAAGCACTGGGTCAGAGAAAAGCACTCAATGATTGCAACATATGCTTATTTCCCTAAGACCCCTTTGTGCTCCTGGGCAGAAGCTGGTGGTAGATAGCTGACACCCAGCCCCTCTGACTGCAATTCTGTTCTGCTGGGCGGTGGGGGGAAGAGGAAAGGTGGCCTAGGGTGCTGATGTGCAGACACAGATTGGTAAGGTATGCATGGTTTCTAAGCAAACGTGCAGGCCTTTTGCACTCAGGCCTCCCAAAAGACCTAGCACTTCTGGAAAGAACTTTTCAGACATGTGTCGAGGATGCCAGCCAGGCCCTGGACTTTCCACTAAAGGTGGAACATCACAGAAGGATCTTGTATTCAAATCTGTCCCAAGACTACAACTGATTAACGGACAGATTCGGTGGCACACCAGATGTTCAACTTCTTGTCTAAATCTGACCCTTGAGTTTAAAAGTTTTAACAAACAACAGGAGCTTAGCTTTCTTAACAGTGCTGTTTCCTGCCATCTGGGTGTGTGAATTTATCCCGTTTCCTGCTTTATCTTTTCCTAAACTTTAGAAAATATTATTTGTCTGTTTATTTATTTATTTGGCCTGGGGTCTCACTCCATAGCTCGGACTCATAGTGATCCTCCTGTCTCAGCCTTGCCAGTGCTGGGATTACAGGTGTGTGCCACCATGGCCGGTTTTGGTGGCCAGGGCTGACATGACATGCTGTACAATGGATTGAACTGGGGTTCTTGTGTTTGCCTTGCCAGACAGGCGCTTAGACCACTGAGGTATCTCCCCAGTCCTCCTTAACACTTAAGATGTTTAAATTTATGCTCCTTGTTACTTTTCTGGTAAAACAAAACAATTTAACAGCTATTCAGTAGGTAAAGGATTACACATGGAGGGATGTTTTATGTTGACCTCTGACCATGAAACGTGTGGATACTACACAAGCACATGTGGCATGCAAGGCAGCCCATGCCATGTTTCAAGTTCAAGTTCAGTGTTTGTTCACTGGTCACTGTCATAGGATTTTAGTTTTTTTGTTTGTTTTGCAGTACCAGGCATTAAACTCAGGACCCTGTGCTTGCCAGGCAGGTACTGAGCCACCTTCCTGGCCCAGGATCTTAGTTCTTAATAAACGTCACACAGTATAAACTGGGAATGGTACTACAGGCTGGTAATCCTAGCACTTTGAGAGGCTAAGTAAGGCAAGAGGGTCCAAAGTTTGAGCCCAGCCTGGGCAATAATTTAGTGTGAGCCTGTCGCACAATAAAATGTAGTCCTGGGTTCAATTTGTGGTATCAGCAACTCCCCCACCCCACAAAGCAAAAACATACCATGAAAGATACAGGGTAAGAATCAAAGAATTTGACACAGCCCTCTTCCCTTGACTCTGCCTGTATGTCCCTCTCATACATGCTTTCTCATGACACTTTAATAAAGGCCCCATGCTTGTCCCCTCCCTGTGCAGGCTCTCAAGAGTTGCCCTAAAACACTGACCCAGCAAGTGAGAAGTCTGTGATATCACAGGCTCTGATGGATCTACTGGCACCTATAGCAAGCTCTGAGGGTCATCTAGGGCCGAAGAGCACTGTCTCCTTCACGCACAGCTGTATTCTCCCATCTAGGCGGCCACTACGTCTGACATAAATCAAGTGCTCGGGAAATGACTGTCCAATGAATGCTCAAAGGTCACATATTATCTCTTGTAATAACGCTTCTTCTAGATGCTGTTAAAGAAAAATGATGACAACTCCATGAGAGAAACAGATGTTTCAATCTCAGAGGGCCCTGGGCAAGACTCCCTGCACTTGGGTTCCTCAGAGCCTCCATGGCACAGGACCAGGGGAGAGGGAAGGGAGCAGAGAGGTGCCTATGAGTTGGGGGTTAAACTCTATTCCCTTACACTTAAAAGTCACTGCACTTCTACCTTAAGTTCTGGGGTTACCTTAGAGCTTATAAAACCAGTAAACTTAAAATGAAATATTCACACTTGCCAGGCACTGTGGTGCATGCCTGAAATCCTAGCACTGGAGAACCTCAGGCAGGAGGATCACTATGTATTTGAGCCAGCCTGGACTACAGAGTAAGATCAAGGCCTACCTGAACTGCATAGTGATAGTTGTCTCGAAAAGATGGGAAAAAAAAAAAAAAGGAAGTATATAGGTACTCTCAGACTGACTGGGCGCTGATGGTCACATCTGAAAGCACTTTGGTATACACTGAATTGGAGGGCCCAGTAAACCTTGAATGGAAGAAACACCCTTGTTTAGAGGCCTCCATTTATTCTGATTTCTATTAATTGCTTTCTTCAACCCTGGCAGGGACAGAAATGGTCCTCAATCACTGGAAGGCTCAATCACTGGCTCTGTCAAATTAAGGCGAGTGCTCAGCCAACTAGACAGAGACCCTTCCAGCTGAAGCTGAGAAGTACAGGTGTCTTGTCATGGACAGGTGGGCCGGCTTCATTGGAAACAGCTGTAGGACTTATTGTTACCATTTTTTTTTTTCTTGTAGGGCATCTGGTCAAGATAATTTGTTTAACTACAAATAAGAAAGAGCTTTGGATCCCATTCCAGTTTCAACATGGGCTTGCTGTGGGTTGAATCATGTCCTCCTAACTGCGTGCCCATTTGGAACCCCAGAACATGACCTTACTTGGAAATTGGGTCTCTGCAAATAAAATTAACAGTAAGCATGAGATATGCCAGAAAGAGGCCTTCTTGACCTAATCACAGGTGTGTTTTCCTCAGTTGTGTCCATTAAATATACCAAGTGTCCTTGCTTAGATGACACAGAGGAAGACAGAGGCATCATGGGGAAGCCATGTAAAGACGGGGCAGAGAAGGGAGTGATGCTGCACAGGTCAAGGAACATAGGGGACGCCAGAAGCTGGGAGAAGGCCCTGGAGCCTAACCATGGAAGGCATCCCTGTTGACATCTTGATTTCTGACTTTTAGATCTGTGTTGATTTAAGCCACCATGTTTATGGTAATATGTTATAGTAGCCCTAGGAAATGAGTAAGATGATTAATATGCAGATAGGGCTAAAACAAGACAAACAGTAAGATATTAAGGAAAATCTTTATCTGACTTCATCTAGGTGTAGGACATTTAATGTTGATATATTTGCCTCAATCGATGCATTTACGTGATGTAACCAATTTCCTTTATAGCCCATAAAGGGGAAGAGTACAGGAAATTACTTGAAGTTTAGAGAATCTTAAATAGAAGAAAACTATTCATTTAATATTCAATAGATACGTGATAAGCCCCAAAGCAGACTATTTTGAAGCACAAAGCTCTAAGATAGTGATTGTTAAGGAGTTAAGGAATTCCATTTCCCCTCATTTTTCTAGGAACCCCACCAGAACCACCGCAGTGTGCATGGTACCTGGGAGTTGATCCCAAGGCCTTGAACTGAGCTACACCCCCAGTCCTATTTACTTTTTATTCTGACAAAGGGTCTTGCTAAGTTCACCACCTGGCCTTGAACCTGCAATCCTACTGCCTCAGCCTCTCAAGCAGCTTAGATTATAGGTATGTGCCACTGTGCTCAGTTAACACATCTTTCTGATGAGAGTTTCTACTGTGTTGCTAAAATTCAGGAGGTAGTACAACTGAGGAAAACACAAATGTGATTATATCAAGAATGCCTCATTCTCAGAACATGCAAGCTTCTCAGTAGAACTGGGCCATTTCTGATAGGCTCCTTATCCTCTGTTCCTTGCTCCATGACAAAGGTAACACCAAATTGTCCACCAAATGGTGGACAATTGCTTCTCACTTTACAATAGAAGTGCATTTATATCTTCCTTTCCCCTTTTATGTAAACTCCCATATCTATCATTTCACTAATCAGCTTTATGTACTTCTGAACAGCAGGATTAGATCCAACAACCACACAGGGTGAGTTGTGCTCCATCACAATTGAGGAGTTTTAAAGGTCAGCTGTGATTTCACTCTTTAGCTGTACTGTCTAAACCGAAACAGCTCCCAGAACACCAGGCCATCAGCTTCGCTATACGATCTAGGTTTTCCACAGAAGATGGCTGAAGCAGAAACAGGTGGGTCTCTGGCAGACTGAAGGCTCACTATGATGACTGAGTGTATGCCTTCTGGCTCAGGTAGACAGAACGCAATGGAGCAAATGGCTCCCACTGCATGTATAAACACCACATCTGAGTCCTCTAAAGAACAGTATGCTAGTGTCTAAGTGGAGAGCCGACTTACCTCCTTTTTTTCATTCCAAACAGATGCCACCCCTCAAAGCCTAGAGTGGATTCCTACGCTCCACATCCATGCCATACAGCGCTTCCTTTCCCTGTCTAAGACACTAGCTCTACCCCTCATTTGCATCAGTAGTCAGGGACTACACCACAGACACTCTCTTATGCATCATTTTAAATCTGATTTTGTTTCCTTTTCCCAACTGGGCTAAAGCCTATCATATTGAGAATACATCCCTGTTTTGACCCAGTGTCTACTCCCAAAACACAGGTGCTAACCACCTGAGTAGCACAGCCCCCTAACAACATGGTCAGGGCTTATTCCCTATGAGAGATGGTAACTTTTTCTAAGGTTCTCTGTTAAGTATTAGGAATATAGTCTCACAGCCTCCAGTGGTGGCCATGTATGCCTAAAAACTACTTTTCTTAACCTGATGACAATTTTTTTTTTTTGCTCAGGAAATACTTGAAAACACAGATGACCTTTAAAAATCCTCAACTATCTACTTTCCCATAAGCAATATTACCAATAATGTTTTAAGTAATGGAAATACTGTATTAGGAAATGATGACATGCAATATAATCAAAAGCATGCATGTTCCCATTGCACAAAGGGAGCTCTCCATTCTTTTGTGGTTTTGTTTTTAGAAGATATTAATTGGAGATTATCTGCAAGGGTAAGAATCAGAAACAATAACATGCTGTCTGGTGTGCAGAACAGGATTCTAAAAAGAAAGTATTAAACAAGACTCAGATGACAATGAATTGTATAGCACATATGTTCCTGGAGAAGTGAATAATACTGAAAAGATACATTTTTAAAATTCAGCTATGTCTTCTCTTGCTGGTATTTTATGAAATCCTGTGTTCTCTAAATGATTCAGGCTTCAAGTTGAATTTGCCCTTTTTGAACATGTAGTTTCTAGTGGTTCAAAGAACAGTACAAAACAAGAAAACCTGACCCAATTATTCATACCACCCAGGGTCCTTATCTCTTTCTTAAAGCTTCTCCCAACATGTATGTTAACTAAATCTCCAAGGAAATTTCTAGTGAAGGCAATGGATTGGAAAGCACCATGAGCATTCACATTACTTCCACATGAATTCCATGCTTCACTCCTGCTTAAAGGGAACATGCTTATCCTGTAACCTCCAGAAAGGCTGTGACAGAAATAATGTTCATGAGCTGCTGCCCATTATTTTCTTACTGGAACAGGATCAGGCCCTGGAAGCTTCTTCTAATGTACACCAAGTCTTCAGATCAGATTCTGCATCACACTGAGTTCTCACCCACACCAGACAATTCTCACCTGCCAGGCACCTGACAATGCTCTCAGTGAAGACTGTAGGACAGGAAGGCAACTGGAAAGATTCTAGGACAAGTAGTCCTGAATTGTGCTTGCTCACTGTCTCTGTCTGTCTGTCTGTCTGTCTGTCTGTCTGTCTGTCTGTGTCTCTCTCTGCTGGGGACTGAACTGAGGGCCATGCACAGGTTAGGCAAGCATTCTACCACTGAGCTATATTTCCAACCAGCTACACGATTTAAAAGCATGAAGAACTGGAAACTGGTAGTGTTCAGTGCTATTACTGACATGAGATTGTCATTTTCTGTATATTTGCCAAATTACATTTTAGGAAACAAGAACATCCTTGAATCAACAAAAAATTGTGTTAATCACTAAAATTGACAGATACCCTAATTTAATTCTTTCATATTTTTATTTTTTCTAAATTAGTTTAAGAGTTTGAAAGGACGTAACAGGAATAAAAATATATGAATATCTCAAGCTACAAATCACTTTATTAAACATACTGCAGGCAGAATTTCAATCAAACACTAATCAAGAACTGATGAAAGCAAAACCCATGTATGGTCAATACACCAGGTTAAAGTATGGGTTAATAGCAATGAACCCTAACAACTCAGACTCACTGGCCTCACCTTTATACCACACACCAAGTTCTATGACCCTTCTTGTATGACACCACTTTTTCTTCATAATTATCGCCCCATTAACTAGAATCTCCACTGCAGGTGAGAGGATAGAGGCACAGAACAGTGAAGATGGGCAGGGGGTCCCCACAATAAGCCCCTTCAGTTGGTGTACAAGCTAGGCTGGAAGCCTGGGATCTGAGCCATTATGCCACAGTGGCCTCTGTATCTTGTTCGTAAAAACATCCATGTCCAATTTGGTGTTATGTTAATGATGGACGTGGCAAGAGGTTTTACAAAATATTTTTGATGGCTTGCTACTAGATTATATTTAAACAAACATGTACCACATTCTCATCACCAAGAGGGCCAAAGCTGTGGGTGGATTACTTTAAGCCCTGTCACAGACTGCATTTGGGAGGAGGAAAATTCTCACAGGATGACTGCATTAGTTTCTTACAACTGCCAATACAAAGTACCATAAACTGCATGACTCTGAAGAACAGAAACTTAGCGTTTCTGGGTTTTGGGGCTCAGAAATCAGAAGTCAAGGTGTGAGCAGGGCCATCTTTCCCTGAACGTGTTAGGGAAGGATCTACTGCAGACCTCTCTATCAGCTTCTATTTGTTTGTGGCATTGGGGATTGAGCCTTGGGCTTTGTGAATGCTAGGTAAGTGTTCTACCTCTGAGCTACACTCCAGCTGGCTCTGCCAGCCTCTGGACAGCCCTTGGAGTGTGGCAGTGAAATGCCAATTTTCACATCATCTTTCCCCTCTATCAATGTCTGTCCTTAAGTTCACTTGTTCCTTTTTATTAAGTGCAAGTCATATAACATTAGGGTTCCCTCATGACTTCATTTTACATCTGGTAACTCTGCAAAGATCCTGTTTCTAGGTAAGATAACCTTCTGAGGTACTGGGGAATAGAAAGCCACCAGCTCATCTTTTTGAGGATACATAAATCAATATAGAACTATGATGAAAATAAGAAATTTGGAGTTTTGGAATGAAGTAAGCAGATCTGGAAGTAACAACAAAGAAAGACATGAAATTCATCAAGTTTAGAAAAGATCTGGTAAAACATCTCACAGAACTGTAGCAAGCACAGCAGTCTACAGGAAAAGAACTGTAACTGCTGATTGAAAGTTCATAATTAGAGGGCCCACCAAATGGCTCAGCAGATTAAAGCACCTGCCCCACCCCGCATGCCCTGCCCGTGGGGCGCGCTGGTGTAGGCCTGTAATCCCAGCACTTGAGAGGCTGTAAACAGAATATCTACCAGTCCGATCTAATAGTGAGACCCTGACCACCCTTGTAGACTCTTCCCTAAAATACAGAAAAAAAAGTTTATAATTAATACTGAAACACATTCCTTCATTCAAAATAGTGGTAAGTGCCTTTACTTATCATTATTTGGCAGGTAATTTTCATGACTTTATTCACTTGCTTGGAATTCTACATGACAAAGGCAATATAGAAGAACAGGAATGATTATTAATCATGTCCATAACTCTTTACATTTTTAAATCTGGTTGTAAAAATATTTCACTTTCAACTTGCTTACATTTGTGTTTTTTATACTGAATAATTATTTTAAGGGTCATTTTTTTTTTTTCTCGCCAAACAGGGGATTGAACTCAGACTCTTGCGCTTGCCAGGGAAGCGCTTATTCCACTGAGCTATCTACCTGGCCCTCTTTAAGGGTCATTTTAAGTCAGCAGATAATTCAAAATGACCTTTAGGATGCCTGAGATTTGTTCCCATCTTTAATGACATCTTCTATCATAAAAACATAAATTTCTGCTGGGAAAATCATGTCATTTCACACCCATCATAACCCCTCTCTCCATTACAATTACTTTTTTGGAAGCAGTAAGGAATAGCACTCCAGCCAGATGTGCACATGCTCCAAAGCCTATTCTCTCTCACTTGTATATTCTTAAATTAGACTAATGGTTGCTTGGTATGAATTTTGATAGGAGGTACAATTTAATTTTAAAGATTATGGGAAGAAATATACTCTATTACAGAACACACTGTTAGAGCAGTTTTAAAAATACTCATTTGGGAGCTGGGGAGAGGCTCAGTAGAATAAGTGCTTCTCTGGCAAGTGCAAGGGTCTGAGTTCAATCCCTGGTTCCACAAAAATAAAAATACTCATTTGGATATACTTCTTAATATGCATCAAAGAAGTCAAAGAGTCAATCAAAAGAAAATAGTTCAGTACAAATCACAGGGATAGATGCTATGGGACACGATGTTTTATACAAAGGCTGCTGCTCAGTTCTTGGCATCCAGCACAGATCGGTAAATCCTACCCTATTGGCAGAACACGCAGTGTAAGACAGAGATCAAACTGGCCCATGCTCAGGTGTCTACTTTTCTGCTTATTAGAAAGTTCTACATACAATTTGAAGCAATTAGGTCTCACTAAGAAAGAATACTGACTATTAGAATGGAAAGCATATATATATATATATATATATATAAAATCAGAGATACTTAAAATACACAGTCCTTTTTGCTATTTTGTGGACTCACTGTTTTGTGGGTTTTTAAAAAAACATTAATCTAAATTATTTATCATGGATATTTTGCTGTATTGTGCGATTTTGCAGTACTGTACAGTATAAGAATTTTGTCAAAATCATGTAGGTTTATGAGTTCAGAAAATGGCTAACAACATTACAAGTGTTTTTAAGTGTGGAAAAAGTGTATACGAGTGTGGGAAGGATTTATAAAGGCTTAAACATACAGAAATACTAAAATACACTTCATGTCACTATTTCACATGTTATGGGGGTATCTGGAATGTAACCTCTGCAACATGAGGGACCACTGCACTAAGAAACTTAAAAACACAGTTGTAGCTTTCTGATTGAGGACACTAAGCATTTATTACAACTCTCTAACACAGAGGCACTGCACATTTTGTTGCTCTGTTTAGGTTCATGTTGTTGCAGGGAGCAATTTAAAATGCTATGCAGTATCAGAAATGTCTTTGGGGTACATGCAGAGAAATAGCACAAGTATAGTGTTTTAGGAACAAAGCCTTCTCACAGATAAGCCCTGACATAGAGGAAACAGCACAGGAAGTGGAGTCAAGGCATGTCAGCAGTAAATTGCCCAGTTGAGTAATCATCCTTCTTAAGGTTCATATTCCTCATCTGTACAATTGGTTTAATGCCTTGAGGGACTACTGTGCGAGCTAGGGAATACATGTACAAGTATATGTTCCATTTGGCAGAGTGGCAAATGTTTAATAAATGGCAGAGGTATTATTAGGATAAACTTTGTTCTAGAACTAAAACAGCTCTGGAAGCTAATCTAATTGAAGTCCATTATTACCTTAGCTTTTCCAGGCACAGGCCTAGATCTGGAATATACCCACACTCAAATGAAGGGCTACAAAATTACCTGATATACTAGGTAAGCAAAAAAGATGTAAAAGTCACTGTAAGGAAATGTTTGAACTTACGTCGCTCTTCTCTGTGCCTCTCCGTTTCTGCAAAGTACTGGCGGAGCTCATCAGTGATTTCCATATCGCTCAGGTCGTATTCTATCTCATCATCTGACTCTGTCTTGACCTCCTCCTCTCTCAACTCAGCTGCGTCTTCTGTGGAGGGCCAGGTCCCACTACTTTCACATAGAGGGTATCTCGACTTTCGGTCATGGGAACAGCTATAGTGAGAGTCCTGCCAGGCCGTGTGATGGTCATAGTAGGACCAAGGATATCCAGCATTATTATTGTAAGAGCTTTGGGGTGCAAATGCATTTGGGAAGCACCATGGTAAACTGAAGTACGATGCCACGGCGTTCCTGTAGGCGATCTGATGGTTTTGCATCCAAGCCATTGCCTGATGATAATGTTGCCAGTATCTTGCATATGCTGGATGAGAATACCAAGACATGGCAGCTTCTGACATTGACACCTACCAAATAAAGGGAACTATAGGTCAGCCACCAAACAGTTCTCATTCAAGAGATGTTCCAATGTCTCATCAACTAACCAACAGATATTTATTGGGAATCTATTAAATACCTATTCTACTGAGAATGTTAGACAGCTCCATACCCAGGATACAGCAACTGAGTATATGCACAATTGCTCTCTATGTGTACATCAGCCGCACAGAGGACAATTTGTTTAAGGCTATAGGTTCTTATAATGAGGGAAGATGTTACTAATGATTGTTTTAATTGTAGGGGCAGATAAAAGATCCCAGGTTTATTGTCTTGACTATCTTTACTAGTTCCAAATTGGAAATAGGCTGTCAATTCTAAAAGACTGTGATAGCCTTTGGTTCCTCCCCTTCTGCTTTATAAACTGACACTTCAGCCCAGTCCACCTTTTATGAGGTTTGCAATCCTCAGGTGGGCCTTCAACACCCAGAACCACGCTGACTCAGTTCAGCTGGGTGTTACAAGTTGACTATGAGATAATCTACTACAATTTCAAATTTCAGTCATCCTGTAGATTTTAGAATGTTTGCATATACTTTCATTGGTTGTACATGCCTGATATGAAAATCCAAAGTGTGAAGTTCTCCAAAATCTGAAACCTTTTGAAAGTCACGTCAGAACTCAGAAAGTTTTGGATTTTGGATCATTTTGGATATGCTGATTTGTAATACTCAACCCATACTTGTTTTCCCTTCTTCATCATAGAATGACAATGTGAAGAATTTAAAGACTAAATTTGTTTGAACTCATAAGGCAAAAGATAATCTTACCTTTATGGGCATCTCTGATGGTAAAAGTCTAGATGGGCTCTCAAACTAGGAAAGAAGAACTGCACTGTTCTGATGAACAGTATGGATCTGGGATACTCATGGTTATTTCACAATATGCAAAGCAGTTCCTAAGAGGCTACTTCTTTCTAGAACCATACCTAGTCTTCATGCAACACTTTCTGGAGACCCTGGCACCTGGGTTAGGACAAGGTGTGAAAAGGAGGCAACCCCTTAGGCAGGACTGAGTAATTCAAACAAAGGACTCTTATGCTTTACACGTTTTCTTATTGTAAGTAAAGTCTATGACTACAATCCTATGAATTTTTAGCACTCAGTATATTTATGCAAAAACAATATACAGAACATGAACTAAATTTTTGTAACTGTCACTTTATTTACTAGTCCTTACCTCATCAATGCCTACTTATACTAACCATGGAGACCTCTGTTAGGTCTTGCCTTAGATTTGGGACTTGGCGAAAGCATTGTTGCTGTTGTTTTGCAGCAATAGGAATGGAACTCAAGTTCATACATGCTAGTTCATACATGCTAGGTATGTGCTCCATTACTAAGCTACATCTCTAGCCCCTATCATTTAATTTTTGGTACTTCAGATCGAACTGTGGGCCTTCCTGCTGAGTTATACCTCTAGCTCTTTTTTTATTGGAACAAGGTCTAGTTAAGTTGCGTAGCTGGACTTGAGCATATAATTCTCTTGTCTCAGCCTTCTGAGTAGCTGGGATTACAGATGTGCTACACCACACCCAGCTTTGCAGCAGCCTCTTTAAACAAAAACATCTTTCCAGGCTCAGGTGTGCTTGGGGCTTTAAGTTCCCCAAAAGGCCCTTGTTTTGTTTTTTATTAACATGGTTTTGATTTCACTGGTTTCAAATAGTGAGTGCTACCACAGTCACCTGGCCTAACAGCTCTTCCTGTTCCTTTGTAGAAGAAACTATTCTATTGTAAACTTTCCTAAGGCACGACACACACGCCCCAACAAATAGCAGTGCTTTGCCAGATTCACTCTGTCACTCTTTCCCTACCACCTACCTATCTGTCATGACTGACTGACTCACTGAATGAAATCTCTAAATGTAAAGTCTAATCTGCAGTGGCATACCTTTTATAGCCTATTTTAATAGACTGTTTATTCCCCTGTTCAGAGGTTGAGTTACTAAATGCTAGCCCACACCAGAATGTAAGAGTTAAAAATAATATCCTAAAAAGCATGTAAATTTAAGCTTTTATGAGACAGAACCACTAGCAACCCAATGCCAAGCAAACAGCTTTGGAAATCAGGTATTGAAGGAGCCCCATTTTTTTTCTTAACTATGGAGTGGAATTTACAAAATCTCTAACCTTTAAGAAATAAATTTCACATTCTGAAACTTTTGCCAGATGTTTTCACATGGCCATTTTAAAAACTGAGATATTAAACTGTCCATTTCATCTTTTAAAATTTAGCCTAAAGATGATGGGCATGATGGCGCATGCCTATAATACCAGCATTGGGGAGGCTGAGGCATAAGGATCAATGAGAGTTCTGAGCCAGCCTGCCTAGTTAGTGAGTTGCGAGATCCTATCTCAAAAACCAAAATAAGAGCTGGGGAGATGGCTCAGAGGCATAAGCACCTACCTGGAAAGTCTGAGGATCCAAATTCTATCCCCAGTCTTGCATGCCTTGCCCACCCAGAACTCAGGAGTGTTGTCACATGCCCAGCACTCGAGAGGTTGAGACAGGAGGATTGCTGTGAGTTCAAGACGAGCCTGTGGGCTACAAAACTGAGCACAAGGCCAGCCTGAACTGCACAGTGAGTCCCTGTCTCAAAAAACCCCATAAAAATAAAAAAAAATGATTTTTAAGATTACCCTAAAGAGAGACATTCACATTCTTTTTAACTATAACAGGCTTTCACATAGGGTATTTCAAAGAAGGCTGATATAACCTGAAAATTTATCTTAAACAGCCAATACCTTCTGTGTGCTTTCCTACATTTAGGATATGCATATCTGCAGTGAATATAAACTGGGAAAAAAAATTTACCAAATATGGTGAAAGGTACAAATTAGTTCACATTACCTTTGAAGTACAACTTAAAGGACTTAAACACAAACACCTATCTGAAAATCTAGCTAACTGCCATGTGCTTTACAGGCTACTTGAAGAAATTAAAATAGTCAATATTTGCCCACCAAAACAAAAACAATAAAAACAAAGGAAATAATGGCAAACTCAGTACACAATTGAGTGCTGATCTAGAAGGTGCTGCCTTTAAGTGGCTAGTTCATTGGAGCCAGGTTTCATATTTATAACACTGAAATCTGAATAGAATTTTGAGAGCCTGCTGTACACAATGACATTAAAAGTGAATTCCATGAGGGTCCTAATCAAATTTTTTTAAATAGATTAACAAATAGCATATGAATTGAATTGGAAACATCTAGGAGACATCTGTGTAGCTTCTGGAAATTAAGAGTTTGGGATCAGACTTCCTGCTATGCCTTATAAGGCACTGTGCCTAGTTAAACCAAGGTCAATCATCCCAAACTGGCACGTCTGACAGGCTCACACCTGTAACAAACACTAGTATGATGGAACACTGATATGGACCACATCCCACTATTACTGTATGGAGGTCCATATAGTACCGACATTTGGAAAATTTACAAGGTGCCTGAGAGAGGCTCTTTGGGCAAAGCCAGAGGTTTCCATGCGTGTGATGAAGTCGATACCTGTTGAAGGAGTTCAAGAATAATTCCTGATGGTCTGGATACTCAAATGTCAAGGGTTGTGATTAAAAACAGGGAACAACTGCCAACTTGAGGAGAGGCTGCTGGTGATTTGGGTTTAACAAATAATTTGGTCTAAGGGCCGCCGTGATAACACTACTGCAGAGATGACCCAGTGCTCACTCTGAACAATTTGGCAAGAAAGAAGCCAGGGAAACCAGGGGAGATGACTAAAGAAAGCCAGTTCCAGCACTCTGGCCCAGAGCAGTTCAGTTGTAGCCCAGGGTATCCACTACCCATAAGACACAAGTGCAGCAGCACTCACCATATTCATGACAACACTTTGGAAAGACAAAAGAGAGGACTTTCAGAACTGCTTCAGAAGTGTAAGAAAGATGGGCTATGTTCAAAGGGAAGGGATTTAAAGCAGTTTGTCTTTTTCTTTCTTTCTTTCTTTTTTTTTGCGGTACTGAGGATTGAACTCAGGACCCTGTGCTTGTCAGGCAAATGCTTAATCTACTGAGCTATCTCCCCGGCCCTAGTATGTCTTTTAATGTGATAAACACTTCTAATTTAAACTTCCACCATATATTTTGATTGCTTTGAATCATGATTTGAATATACAGGTCCAGTTTTCAAAAATCCAATGAGATAAAAGAATACTGAAAAACATGTCTATAGGAACAGAATAGGTTTATAAGTAATAGATTGGTATTTCCAGTATTATTTTATGCAAGCATTTTGTTTTCCTCTGTAAAGCTCCACATAGTAAAAATTTTGGGTTTTTGGGTCACAGACAACATTTTTTCATATAGTATTTATATTCTTTTTAAAAAAAATACACTTAATTACCCTTTATAATATGTAAGAGCAATGTCTACCTGGAAGTACAAAAAACAGGCTATCAGCTATCATTCACTTACCCATTTTATGGCTACACATTAATTACTAAGTTGCATATTCTGCCCTTGATACACTGAGCATCCTAACTATTTTTCACTTTCTGCCTGTAATTTCAATGCAGGAATGCTGCAATTCTCACACATTTTGTAAATGATTAGGCTCAAAGACAGCAGAAACAAGAAAACAGATTTTAGCAATCTTGGCAATCAGTTCTTAATATTTGGCATTAAAAGAAGTTTCCATGACTAAAAGAAATTGCACCACTTCTCCAAGGTCTATATAGATAATTAAAGATTTCATAACAACTGCAAAACAGTATTGATGGACAGGTTTTAGAATGAGTGAGCTGTGCCTATGTCATTTCTGATGGGGCTGTAGCTGGCACTGCTAGTTAGGAACAGAAGGACACCATGTAGAACAGAGTTCTGAGTATCTATGCTTCAGAAGGAATACATGTTTTTCCTGCTGGACAGTCAGTTAATCAGTTCCTGTCAGCTCCCACAGGAAGAACAACACCCTCTCTGCAAATGAACCTGCTAATTTTGTTTCTTCACATTATTATTATTATTATTTTGTGGTACTGGGGATTGAACTCGGGACCTTGCACTTGCCAGGCAGGCACTAATCCCTGACCCCCATTTTATTATTTGATTTTAATTTCTGTTAGTACATGTTTGGAGTGCATAATGATTATATTCCTAGTGATGAGTTGGTACATGTTCCCAGCACATGTAAAAACTCTCCCTACTCTGCTCTCCCATGTGCAGATTATTTTAAGCACATGGAGTATAAGGAACTAATAAGAATGCTTGGGTCTCTGAGAAGCCAACAATAAAATAATGCTAGGGGTTACAGTAATACTTTCAGATACTACCACTTCTCCAACAAAATAGCTAAGGGTTGCAGAAGTGTGGATGCAGAAGTGTGGATGCCCCAGTAGAGGTCTTGATCTTATCTTTCATTTCTCACCTCCCCAGAAGAGCCTCCACTTATAAGCCCTCTGGACTAAACAGTGACTTTTCTCCTAGTAGCTAGTGGAGCTGAGAAAAGAGACTAGCAATGCCAGGGAAGGCCAGGAGCCACAAAGACGGGCAGCCCTCCCTAGCAAGAGTGAGCACAATGGCTTAATCACCACCACCCTGCCAAACCAGGGTGAGTACAGAGATGGTTCATTGTCTGTCTGCAATCACCAGAAGAGGAAGGAAAAAAACAGGGATGAGGTCATTTATGAAACACTCCTGAAGCCTATAGCAAGACAGAGCATCCTAGTCTTGAATGATGTTATTTTCCCATATAGACTTTAAAAAATTCCATGTTAAGCAATGTGGTTTTGTCAAAAGACAGTAGCATCATTTATATTCTTTTTAGTGCATGTTTATATTCTTTTTTTTTTTTTCTTTTTGTCTTTTTGAGACAGGGTCTCACTATGCAGTTCAGGCTGGTCTTAAGCTCACTTTGTAGCTCTGGCTGGTCTCGAAATCACAACAATCCTCCTGCCTCAGCCTCCCAAGAGCTGGGATTACAGGCCTGCGTCACCACACCCGGCTCCTATATTCTTTTTAAATAGAGGATCCTGTAGCGAGATGTGGTGGCACACATCTATAATCCCTGTACTTGGGAGGCTGAGGTAGGAGGACTACTGAGAGTTTGAGGCCAGCCTGGACTACAAAGTGAGCTCAAGGCCAGCCTGAGCTGCATAATGAGACCCTGTCCAAAAAACAACAAAAAAGAAAAAAAAAGAAAAAAAAAAGAGGAGGATCTAGGATGTGTCATGCCCACCCGGTAAATAAAACACAAATTCCTCTCAAAACTGTAATGGACTCTGTAAGTGGACTTTCTTTTCTATGACTTCTCTTTGCTGCACTAGAATTCTGAAAATTAAAAAGTGAAAACTCAGTCAGTGATTAAATCAGTGACTTTGGCTAAAGGTTCCTTGTGACTTGGCACTTGGAGCCTACTGGCCAGCTTGGGATCTAATTAAGACTTTCAGTACACATTGTTTCTATGTAGAAGGAAGGCAGCTGCTGGAGACTATCGCAAAATAAATGAAGGTATGTTGAAAAATCTAAGTAATAGAAATTGAGTCATCCATGGTTCTAAGAAATCTGTCTAGGCTGGGTGTGGTGGCGCATGTCTGTAATCCCAGCACTGGGGAGGCTGAGGCAGGAGGATTGTTGTGAGTTCAAGACCAGCCTGAGCTACAAAGTGAGCTTAAGGCCAGCCTGAATTGCAGTGAGACCCTGTTTCAAAAAAAAAAAAAAAAAAAAAAAAAAAAAAAGAAAAGAAAAGAAAAGAAATCTGTCTGTGCATGCAATACTAATCATATTGGAAAAGATGCCATTTGTAAAAGGGAAGGAGACCAGGAGATGGACATAGGAGAGGGGAAGGGGAAAAGAAAAGAATTAAGATATGCTGTATCCAAGGACTAAATCCCCATGACAAATATAACCACTATATACTGCTGACATGTACTAATAAAACTTTTTAAAATACAGATTGTTAGGAACATCAGTTGACTTTATAAATAACAAACGGGGGATTCTAGAGAGCACTGCTTTCTGTCCCATCTCCTACGGCAGCCTTGTCCCTGGCCCTAACAGGCTGCTGAGGCTTTCAAGTTCTTTGGGATTGATGCCCTCATGAACTCCCTCTTGTGGCTCTGCATGATCCCTGTTTAGTAATTTGGACAACCAAGAGGACAAGTCTGAAGGGTCTTCCTTTACCTACAGAAGTGCAAGCCCTATCTTTCCACTGGACACAGACCTGCTAATGTGACCAGGAAGCCTTCACCTTCTTGTCATAACAGCCACTGTTAAACCTGAGCCATGAGGAAGGCAAACAGTGAGTCTGACTTTTCATTCTCTTCACCTCCAAGCCCCAATTACCTTCTTCTGGATGTTGCAATAAGTACAGCCATAAAGGAAGCACAGAGTAGGGAAGAAGATCGAAAGGATGCAGTTAGCAATTCTTCTGTTTTCCAATACAAATAACATTCTAACCACAGCAGGGCATTGTTTTAACTTGTCAGCAAGGGTGATGGACTTATGAATGGATTTATTTGCAAGTTCACTGAGTCATATGACTATTATCAAGACTAAAGTGAATAGGAGGCCATGGAAAAGCAAAATTACCCTCTAAGTCGTGAGTACTAGAGGCAATGGGAGATCTGAAAATCGGGATGACTAAAACAACAGAAAGATGACACAGTGCAAAAGAAAAAACAGGTTTCACTGCACACATAGCTTTTAAAACACAGCAAAACTTAGTATGACCACAAGCAAAAAGGCTTTAAGAAGCAGGCAGTACTTAATAGTAAGAGCAAACTTAGCAAAAACCTTGACTGGCCCATTTCACACTTCAAGAGTTTTATTTCAAGTTTTTCTTCCATAAACATAATCATGGTAATTTCATGTTAATGTCTCTTTTCTTGATATGGAATTCATCACACCTCATGTATTTGGGCATTTAATTATTTCTAGTCAAAGGGTCTACATTTTATTACTTTAAACTTCCCATTTTCCTTCCAAGAAAAGGAAAAGCTAATTTTTCCCTGTTCTTAGATCCTGTTGAAGTTGTTATTGAGATTATATGCTGTATCTTAATAACATTCCCTCCCCCCACTTCTATTCTTTAACAAAATCTTTTCAGAAAGCAAATGTCTAAATATATTAGCACGTTACCAAGATATTTTCAATTCATCTGCCCTTTAACTACAGTTTCATTGTCTACTCACTTCTGCAATTATTCTATGGACTACCTATTGTTTGAAAGTAGTTCTAGGATTTCTGTTTTTTTTTGAGACAGGGTCTCACTACGCAGTTCAGGCTGGCCTTAAGCTCACTTTTTAGCTCAGGCTGGTCTCGAACTCACAACAATCCTCCTGCCTCAGGCTCCTGAGTGCTGGGATTACAGGCCTGCACCACCACGCCTGGCTAGATTTAGGATTTCTGTACCGAGTCTGTAAACTCCAACCCACATTTTAGTTTTAGTTGTGCAATTTTCCTCCAAAGTCATCTCAGCCAATCCTAAATGTTGGATCCTAACGAACAAAAAAATCTTTTACTGTCCAAATAGTTTCAGAATGAAAATTTTGCTCTGGAACTTTAGTTTGCATACCTTCCCAGGAAGGCAGCAAACATAAAGAGGGGATTTATACATCTTTCTATGAACTTGCTATGCTTATCTGACAGCATTAACAATCTCCTGAAATACAGTTTCTATTTATACTGCTACCCAAAGGGACTGCTACTCTGGTAAATCACACCAGTAAAAGTTATCTTTAAGGGATATCTCTAATCCCATAAGTCATGAGAGTTGTGAGAGTAAATAACTGTAAATGTTGTTTGTGTTACAAATCTTTAGATGTTTTTCAAATGTTCCAATGTAACATGAAAAACATTTGAATACTGAGCTTAGCCTATGAAAGAAATTTAACAATCATTTCTGAAAAAAAAAAATTGCTCCAGGACATCTTCCGTGTAGTAAGAGAATCGAGTTTTCTGCTCTAAGAGGTACTCCACTGGCCACTGTTTCAGTGCCCAGACAACTGGGCAAAGGCATTCTCCACCTTTAATATGTAAAGGCTATCAACAATAGCAGCCCTCAAATATTCTGATGAAAACTTCCTCTAAAACTACATTTTTAAAACAGTAAAAAAAAAAAAAAACAAGAAAAATTAAGGTTTATTAAAAGCAGGTGTTACTATTTAATTACTTGTCCAATCTTGCATAACGATATCTGCTAATTTGAGCACAGATTTGACCATTAAGAGATAATACAACCATTGTTAATTAGCTGTTGTTTTGAAAATCAGTAACATATATATTGTTGTATGTTACTCCATTTCTGTCTTTGTTTCTGATATTTGTTTTTGCTTTTTACTCTTCAAAATAATTTTTTTAATAAAACTGACCTCCCACGGAGGTCAAAATGCAAGTGGGGGGGAAGAAAAAGCCAACATTTTAGCAGACTAGCCAATATTCTGAACATCCTTCTAAGGATGGGTCTTGGGTGATTTCCTATGTAAATATTGGGCAGAATGGGCAAAATCCGAATTCACTTACAGAGCTAGCTTACTACAGTGATTCTCCGCACATTTGAATCACTTGGGGAACTTTAAAAAAACAACAACTTCATACTGACTAGAAATTCAGACTCAAATGGTCTGGGATAAGGGCCCGGGCATCGGAATTCTTAATGACTATCCAGTGATTCAGAAGCACAATAGAGATGAGAGCCTTTAGACTACGGTTACCAACAACCTGCGAAGACGTGGAATCTCTGGGGCCTGACGCCCACTTTTCTCCGCGGGTTGACGGTGATTAATTACGACAACGTGACTAGTAACTAAGGCATCCGCTCTCCCTGCCTCTTAAGAAGCCAGATCTCAGGCTTCTGGCTCCTTCCTGAAAAGAAACCCATCTGTCCCCAAAGTCACCTCGTGGGCACGCCGCTTGCTGATCTTGGACGGAGGGCGAGCAGGGGCCAAGTTTTCCATAGGGAGACAAGAAAAACGGAGAAGATGAGGGGGAAGTAGTCAGGCCGGTAACTAGACGCGCGCTTCCGGTATGGGCCCACGTGACCGCAGAACGCCGGAAGTCCCGCCTACGTCGTGGACGTCACATCCGCACCGAGGGTTCCGCAACCCTGGAGGAGGGGCCGGGGCTGGGAACTGTTCCGCGGGGAGGAGTGTGGGGTGGAGGGTGACACACTCCCAGGAAGTGACTGCTGACCCTGGCTAGTCTGTGGGGCGAGAAATGCATCTGGATCTGAGACAGTGGAATCTGCACCTGTGGGTGTGGCAGGACGGGAAGGCGAGGGTCACTTTTGCTTTTAACTTTTTACTTTGCTCTCAATTGCTCCATTGTCTTTTTTAGTCGATTTCCTCCCTTCTACTCTGTCTTGTTAACCCAAGGGGAGAGTACACAACACCCATACTTTTAAACAGATTGATCCAGTTCTGAGTTTGAGCGTAATTTCAGTGTTTAATTTGTTTAACCTCTCAGCCTGGTGTTTTCAATCCCTGTGTTTAGGTTTGTAACAGACAGAAACAGTACCTATTAATATCTCATCATGATAATCATTAGCAATATCTGTCCTGTTAATGTCGTAGGCAAACCCTTAATAAGCAAAAACAGACTGCTAGAAGTTTAGGTGGCACATCTTATTTGTGGCTAAACATGGTGAATTTTATTTTATTTATTTATTTATTTTTAGCAGAACCGGGGATTGAACTCAGGTCCTTGCGCTTGCCAGGGAAGCGCTTTTTCCACTGAGCCATCTCCCCAGCCCCAGTGAACTTTAAAGAGGTGTCATATTTTGTGGGAATTTCTTTGAGGGGAAAAATAGGCATGAACCAGATGTTTTCTGTAGAGTTATTCTACAAAGAAAATTTGGAAACAATGATCAACAAAAGAAAGTGTCTAAGACAAGTAGTATCAATGGTGGGACATTATTACCTTGTTTTTCCTATACTGCAGAAGCGCCAAGTAGCACAGAAGAATATTTTTAAAACAAATATAGACTAGATATTGGATACTAAGTACTATGTTTTGCGGAACCTGGGATTGAATTCAGGCCCTTGTGATTACCAGGGAAGCGCTTCTTCTACTGAGCTATTTCCCTGGGCCCTAAGTACTATTTTCTACCAGCATTGCCCACTGTGGTGGACGTTAGCAACAAGTGTTTCTGAGAACTTACATGTGCTGTCAAGGTGAATTACACACCGGGTCATGAAGAAATAGTGTGAAAATATATATATACCTCATATTTTTAAAAATAGTGATAACACCTTAAGAATTGTTTAAGTGAAACTATTAATATTAGTGTCATTATTATAATTTTTACCTTATTCATGTGGCCACTCAAACATTTAAAATTATATGTCTGAGTATATTTTTGATTCTATTTGGGGGTGGTATTTACTAGATATGCAGTTCTGGACAAAAGGTTTTGAATTTATGAAAAAGGATGTTGGCTAGAACAGAGAAAAGTGAAATAATACAGTTTTCTGTTATGATAAATTATATAAAGAAAATATAGTAGAATAAGGGCCTGAAACTGCATGTATACACTGAGGGGGATTATTGTATTGTATTTTATTTTGCATTGTTGTAAAATTCAAAATTTTTATATATATCTGTGATACACAGTGAATATATTCATCACGGTGTATATGTACATATTTTACTGCCCTTGTCTTTGTTTCCCTGCTGTCTCTTCCCATCTTTAGATCCCTTTCTCATCTCCACAAAGTCTATCTCCTTGCTTGCTACTATTGAGAAGATAACTTCAGAGAAGGTTGTCCCTTCACTGTTCAAAAAGGGTTTGTGGTAGGGAATGAGTTATCTCTCTGTATAAGAGGGTAATATGAGTGTGTGTCTTCTGGAAAAGTCAGGTGTATCTTGAGGCTGTAAGTCAGTTGGGGCCTGGTAGAGTCTTTGCCTTGGTGAAGAAAGCAGCATCAGGAGAGGAAGGGAGAAGAGGGGTCTAATAAAAGCGAGAAAGACATGCGGGGGCCTATGGGAAATGAACAAAGCTCGAATAGATATGTTTTGAAGAAACAGAAGTTACTATAATACTATGAAAAAATATGCACATATACATGTGCACAAAGTATATATGTATATATTGTATAGATACTATACTATATGTGTATTAAGTTCTTTTTTTCCATACTGGGGCTCAAACTCAGAACCTTGTGCTTGCCAGGTGGACATTTAAGCCATTGAGCTATCTCACAGGCTGTATATGAAATTTTTTATCATGACATCTTTGCAGTACATAATGATTGTATTCTTTGTGGGGAATTAATACATGTACACATTTTAATTCGTTTTACTCCTTTCCCTCCTTTCTTTCCTCCATCTATCTCTTGTATACTAGACTACTTTCTAAAATATTTTTATTACTCTGCTGTAGTACCATCAGAAGAGTGGTGCAACCCTTGAGAAGTATATTTCTGTTTCTCCTGGTAGTATGTGTGTAGGTGTCCAGAGTAGCATGGCATCTCCACAGGACCAAAGACTGAAATTCTACCTATCTTACTCCACCTTGCCTGCTTTCTTGTTTTGGCTTACATGGTCCAAGATGGTATAGCACTGCTTCTTTCTTCCAGCCAGTGGGAGGGGGTGAAGAAGAAACAGGAGCATTATCTTTGCCTGTAAGGCAGAGTTTCTGAACCTTGGCATTGTTCACATTTGGGGCTGGATAACCGTGTGTTGTGAAGTTTGTCCTATCATTGTCAGAAATTTAGCAGCATCCCTTGCCTCTACTAATTAGATGTTAGTAGCTTGCCCCAGTTCTGACAAGTAAAAATGTCCCTATGTGTCACCTGAAGGCACTCAGCAGCAAGTTAAGCAACATCGCCTTAGGAGTTGCCCACACTTCTGCTTATATCTTACTAGTGGTCTGAATGTCATTACTTGGGAATCCTATTTATAAAGGAACCAAACTATGGAGTTTAAGACCAGGTGTCCAGCCATGGACAAAATGCTGGCAGATTCTCCCACACCTTCGTTGCCATCAAAACTGGAAAATCTGTTGTTGATGAATGAGTTGGCTCTATTTTTCGTCTTCCACACTATTTTAGTTATGATTCAGTTGAAATTCTGGTGGTGAGAAACTCATAGCACCCAAAAGGTGAGACCTCTGTTGGACTAGGTTAACTATTATTTTTCTTTCTTTTTTATTTTATTAATTTTATTGAGAAACAAATAGCAATGTAACAATTTCTAAACAGATTAGTAGGACAGTTAAAATAATACATTGCATATTGTTGTCTTCGTAGTAGTTATTCATAGTAGAAGATGCAGACATGATATTCTGTTCAAACACTATTAGTACAAATCTTATTGAATTAAGAGAAAGTAGCTGTGGGGCCAGGGAGATGGCTCAGTGGAATAAGTGCTTCCCTGCAAGTACAAAGGCCTGAGTTCAATCCGTGGTTCCACAAAAAAAAAGAGAAAGTAGCTGTGTATCCTAATTTGTATAATTATACAATTATAATTGTATAATATATATATATATTTTTTTTTTCACTACAAAATAGTCCTTCATTTATATCCCCCCTTTTTGCATATTTTTCCAGAGGGTGGCAAAGTAGAGAAACTAGTTGTTGAAATGGAGGCAGACCAATGTTGCATTGTTACTTGTGTTTTAGCACCATCTGCTGGGAATTTATAAATACTGTTATTGCCTACTTTGTGTGGTATTTTATTTGTTCCAAGCTTAAGCACTATAAATTTATAAATAATCCTTCAATTGAATACAGTAAAACTTGGAAAGATCCTTTCAAATGAGGAATTCTTTAAAACATTTCTCATCTTTGACATTACTGATATTTGGGGCTGGATAAGTCTTCCTGGTGGAGACTGCTCTGTGCATTGTAGGGTATTTGGAAGCACCCCTGGCTACCAGTCATTGCCCACCCCCCCAATTTGTGGCAATCAAGTATATGACCTAATGACCCCTCATAGAAGAACAAAGTTGCCTTGGGTTGAGAATCATTCCTGCCAAAAAGCATCTAAAATCCCTTAGTCTAGTAAGGTAGTGCAGTATATCACAATAGTCTCCTGGCAGTTTCCTGGAAGTGACATGCAGTGGAAGAATGGGGAGAAAAGCTTGGGACAAAATGGAAGCACAGGTGCAGCAGGACATATCTTCTTTTTACACTTTGTAGAATTCTGGTTGTGCTCATTCCAAATAAGAGGAAATAAAGTTTAGAGGATTCTGAAAGGTACTGAAATCTCATATACTATGGAAATCTATAGAGGCTGCTGCCCAACACAGCAAGGAACACAGAATATACCAGATTCCATACCTAAATTTCCCATGAAGAATGTACAGATGGGGATAATCCTGCCAGATATGGGAAGCTGTAGCTAATCTCATGGGCTTTTTGCATGCACCCTCAAGTCTGCCTGTGACCCATCTGCCAGATGATTATTGTGTAGGAAGTTGTTGGAAGCCAGTTCCCTTGCCTGGATTGAGGTAATGGCCCCAGTCCACCTGTGAACAGTCCTGACTTCTTACTTCAAAGCTGGGAACAGAAAAAGCCAATTTTCCAGAACTGCTGTCCAGCAAGCCCTGACTTCAGGCCCCTTGTCAGGTCCTCTCCTGTGATTTCTGTTTGAGTTCACAATCTCAAGCCCCTTCCCCACCGGAAGATAATCTCACCTCTTATCAATGAGGAAGACCAGGCACACATCATCATTTTGAAATGTGTCACTGTCTTAAATCTGTATGCAATGAGCCTTTCATTTTGGTGGAGGAAGTAACTTTGCTTCTTCCCAGGCCAATCCAATAGCGTTAGCCCCTGGAACTTATCCCCCACCTTCACGGGCACCTCATTCCCAGTTACGCTTGTCCCCTATTATCACCTCTCTCTTTTCTGGCTCTTCTACATCCAGCTGATTCAGGTTCCCTGACCATGGGCTTACATTTCATTCCTCCTCATTGCTTTTTTTTTGTTGTTGTTGTTCACACTTCTATAAAAAGTGATTTATTTATTTCCTTCTTCCCTTGCTTTTTCTCATCCCATTAAAGTTTCTCTTCTAGCACACCCATTTCCATACAAGTGTCTTCCCATGTCACTGTGACACTCAATCTACTGTTCACTATTCTACTGGAGCTACTATGTTTTAGCCTCTCTACAGTATTTGATACCATCGACCATGTCCTCCTTCTTTGAAATTGTAACCCATCACAGACTGCAAATGTAGCATGTTCTTAATGCAAAAATAAAAAGAAACACAAAACATTAAAATCTTTGAAAACCCAGACAATTTAAGAATAAAACCAAAAATGGATCTCAACATCATTCCTTTAAAATAATCACTCCTTATATCTGGTGTTTTTATTTCCAATATTTTTCTATATGCTAAATTCATACAAATATGTAGTGATTTGTCTCATACATATACATGAAACCACAGTTTCTTGTTGAAGGTACTGTTGTATAATTGTTCCCTAGAAAGCAAACTGTACGAAAGAGTTTAGGGTATAGAATGGCTAGCAAAGAATTACCTTGGGGGGCTAGAGAGATGGCTCAGTGGAATAAGTGCTTCCCTGGCAAGCGCAAGGGCTTGAGTTCAATCCCCAGTTCCGCCAAAAAATTAAAAATTAAAAAAAGAATTACCTTGGGACCAACACCTGTGGAAGAGAAAAATGATAGGATTGGGTAGAACAGTTTCTCAATTGACATATATTGACATTGGGGCCAGGTGACCCTTTGTGGTGAGGGTTGTCCTGTACACTGTGAAAAATTAAACATCACCCTTGACACCTTTTAGATGCCAGTAGCACCCATCTCCCCAGCCCATAACATTGCTAATCCCTTGGGCATGGGCAGAAAGTTGTCCCCAGTTGAAAACCCTGGGGTAGAGAGAAGAACCAAGATCATACATTAACTTAACAACAGCCCAGGTAGGCCCTGTAAATGTCACAGGAGCTAGAATGGCCCATTTGAGTTGTACGAAGTATGGCTGAGAGGATAGGGCTGTTATTCTCAGACAAGGATCACTTATTGGATGTGGAGCCCTGGAGAAGGATGTGATGTTGAGAGAAATGGTTTTCGACCACTGGAGTAGCAAGTCCTGCATCGAAGAAGGATCTAGGACATTCCAGTGTTCATGACATGGCTCAAAAGTTGTTAATTTACTTCATAACATCTTCTGTTGGGAACCATGAATTACAAATTGAGTGTAGGAGATATCCAAGTTTATCTTTTCCTGCACTTTGAACCAGATTGGAACATGGAACCTCCCCATTACTTTCTGGTCACAGCTGGAAGCTCTAGGGCTAATGATTGCTCTGGCACTCAATGGACAAGATAAGACCTGCAGAAGATGATGAGACATCAGGGATACTAGTTAGTGCATTGCCTCCCTGTCTCGTCCTTCTTGCAAGAATGCTTTGCTGTTCTTCCTAGCCCACAGTAGCCACCATTGCTGTTACCAGAAACATCCACTGCCCTTCACCCATTGTCCCTGACTCAGAAATAATCAATAAATAACAAAGTGCTAGGCTCCTTGTGGCCTTTTGTATCTTGAGAAAAACTGGTTATCCCAGACCCCTGTTGCACCTATTGTGTCTCTTGCTCTTTCTACCTGCTGTGTACTGTAACACTTGGCAGGAGACTAAGGACTCACTGTAGGGGTACCTGATAACTAGCACTATGAAAAGGACCTACAGTAATCCACTCAAAGGTGCCATTCCTGAGAATGGGATCATGTGTTGTTTAGTTGTATATTACCAAAATCCAATGTTATTTGGAAATAAATATTCACTAGATGAAATAGTGAAATGAACTAGGAAAATACTTGTGATTATTTGGGTACTTACAAAATTAAATACTGTAGTCAGAAGCTTAATTATGCATTTTTATTGATATTGGAAACTCTTAAGGGATTAATCCATAGTTATGCTATTAATCCATAGTTATACTATTCTTTTAAAGTATGAATTCCCTTTTTTCTTTTTCTTTTTTTTTTTTTTTTTTTTGAGCCATAGTCTCACTATGTAGCCCAGGCTGGTCTTGAACTTGTGACCATCCTTCTGACTCAGCCTCTTGAGTGTTAGGATTATAGACATGCTTCACAATGCCCAGCATGAGTTATTATTATTTTTTGTATTTTAGGGAAGGGTCTACAAGGTATTCAGGGTCTCACTACTAAATCAGACTTGTTGGAGCCTCCTGTTTACAGCTTCCCAAGAGCTGGGATTACAGGTGTGCGCCACAATGCCCAGTCTCAATTGCTTCTCAGCCTGCCCTGGGGGATGGGGACGGCACGGCAGGCCCTGGGCTTGAAACCCCAGCCCCTGTACCTGTTTACAGGTGCCTTAATGCGCTGAGCTATTTGGCCAGCCCATGAGTTCCTTGTTTGAGAAGTAACAAGTTACTAAACCCATAATACTCAACACTACTGAGCTAATCTTTAATAATATCTTGAATGTTCTGTAGCTCTGGTACTTTATTAGTAATTTCAAAAGTGCATTAGAAGACTGATGTGGGTTAGACTTTAAATTATTACTAAGAATTCAAATATTCAAATTATTTTACATTTAAAACATTACATTGTCTCCACATAGCCTCATAAAATAGTACCTATATTCAGCCAGCAGAGGGCACAAGAATACATGGTTATTGATGGAAACATCTGTGCTTAAAGAGTTGAAAGGAAACATTAATTTTGTAGACACTGTAATACTGTATGTTACATGTAAATGCATGTAACTATACATCATCTAAAGTTCAATAATGTATTGTTTTAGGTGATGTTTCATTACTGCATTCTCAACCATTCTTTCATATTATTTATAAGTTATTACATCTTCAACACATTAGAGATTAGGTTAAAATCAATCTCTAAGTAATATCGTTAATTTCTACTGACTGCATTGTTTGAGGCTAACAACTTGGGGTGCTTTCTTACGGTATAATTCCATATATCGTAAGTTTTTATTTTAGGAGTCATGAGACAGAAGTGCACTATTACCCATAGAGGTGAACAGAAATCAGAATTGTAGTGCCCTCACCTTTCACTGTCAGACGTGCTTAGAATGGATATTGTACACAATGAGCTTATGTGGTAAAATGGATGAACCTCACTCTACATCTGTCCCTTTGTGTTACTTTCTCAGAGCCCCTCTCTTCTCCCTTTGTCTGTTCATAGAGGAACAGGGATGGTCACTGCACATGTTTGCAGTTGGCTATTGTATGTTTAGAGTGTAAGAGCCATTGGTATCCACTCATCATATACATGGTTTATCATATGTACCACAGCTCAGGAATAACTGAAGTAAAGAAGCTATCACGAAGTATCGATCGGATGCTGGAAAGATCCTCTAACTTTCCCTTTTCTAAGTGTTAGACTGAATGAATCTGAGTTATTGGCTAGTTCTGGGTTTCAGGAGAAAGCTAGATCCAAGTTAGAGGTTAGAGTGTATTAAACTGGATATGGTGGCACATACCCATAATCCCAGTACTTGGGAGACTGGGATTGCCCTGAGTTCGAGGCCAGCCTATTTTCCATAGTGAGTTCAAGGCCAGCCTGGACTGCATAGTGGACTTCTCCCACCCTGTTTGAAGAAACCAAGCAAAAACAAAGAAACAAAACCAAAACCTACAACAAAACAAAGTAGTATCTTGATTATTTAAGTTCTTCATATGTACTTCTTAATTTGGTTTTGATTTATTTCTCATTCCATTTAGGAGAATTGATCTGTGATAATAATTTAAAATTGTGAAGGGACAGAATAGCTACATACATAAAGATGTTTATTATTGTGCTGTTTATGGACAATTAGTAAAATGAGAAGCAGTTTTGCAACATGAACTATTAGCTAGTGATCAAACTGAAAATCATGAACATTATATGAATATATGGAAAGTAAGTGACACATGATAAATAAAATATATGCTGCATTAGTGACTATATAGAAATTGAGAACATATATGGTTGGAAAAAATGGCAGAAGAGATGAAATTGTAGGGCTGGGGAGATGGCTCAGTAGGATAAGCGCTTCCCTGGCAAGCGCAAGAGGTCTGCGTTCAATACCCAGTTTCGAAAAAAGAAAGATGAAATTGTAATGATCCTTAACATGTCATATTGGGGATCTCTCTCTCTCTCTCTCTCTCTCTCTCTCTCTCTCTCTCTCTCTCTCTCTCTCTCTCTCTGTCTCTTTCTCTGTCTGATTCTGTCTCTGTGTCTGTCTCTCTGTGTCTGTCTCTGTCTGTGTGTCTCTGTGTCTGTTTGTCTCCTTCTTCTCCAGTCCCTTTCTAAATCACATTACAATTATAGTGATATTTGCAGAACAAACACTTAAAAAGAGATTTTCATGCTTGGTTTCAAATCTAGTAATGCCCTATTTATCCAGTATGTTAGGAAAGAAATGGCATAAATGACTTGTAAATCTGTTTCTTTCTCAATCACTGGTGCTTACTTTCCCAAATGCAGTTTCTTGAGCACACTTCATTCCTTTGTTCCTGGCTCATGCTTCCCATGATGAATGTCAGTTTCTCTCACACTGAATGACAATGATGTCCTTATGTGCTCTTCAGGTGTTGAATTATTTGCCTCTATATGGCATGATCTAATCTCTTCTGATCTTTGATTGTTTGGTTCTTATTTGTACAGGTATGCTTTTTTGTTGTTTGACCCTTTTCTTTCTTTTGGTCCTCTAGATGTTAGCTTTAGGCAGCTGCTCTTTCCTAACCTCTCAACAAATTTGCCACTTCTGACATGCCATGTTAGAAATATCAGACAGCTGAGTTTTCTAGAAGGGTGTTTGCCCTTTTGAAACAGGCAACATGGGATATATGTTTTGGTTGCTCTAAATAAATTTGCTCACTTCTCAGGACTTGGCTGTGTTTTGGACATGGAGAGTTTCAGGGAAATGGCCTGAGTACAAGGGACATGGTGCTTCAGGGAAAACAGAGCACTGGCCCCCTGAAACAGAGCCTAGTGCTAGTAAATCCAGTCCATGTCAACAAATCAATGGAAACAGAAAGTAGAGTCAAACGATCAATAGTTAGAAAAACGCTCACGTTTGCATCAGCACCCTTCTCTTTCTGTGTCATTTCATCCTTTAATTCGTAGACTATACTGGCCTGTATTTGCTTCCAGATGAGAAAGAACAGAGCAAGGAAAAACAAATAAGTTTGAGAATAATAATTGATGCCATTTGAGTATCTTTTCTTTTATCCAACAGTAAGTAACACTTATTTAAGTATAAGGCATATATTAACATACAAAGCAGGTTGCTAGATGTTGTTGAGATTCAAAGGAAGGATGCATTTCTCCTCCCTAAGCTCATATTTTTCTTTTTGCAAAATAATTCACAGTAGGAGTAGAGCAGAGCATTCCAACAACTAAAATGTAATTGTGTATAACTGTCAATGTGCATGTGATATAAATTCAGATGTTTCTGCTATCCAGGGTTAGTGGTATTTTTCTTTAAATCTTGTGTCTAAATTAAAACCCCAACCACATTCTAATGGATCTGGAGGTGCTCTTTTAAAGAGAGTTTCTATCATAATTTATTAAGCTGTACCCCACCTCTGAAGCATTTATGTGTTTCCAGGACTGAGAAAATGACTTCCATTTTCACCACTTCTCTTTCTTCCAAAAAATACCCAAGAAAATTGGCCATAATGACAAAACATAATAAGTAAACATGCTCCCAAGTCTTCAGAGTACTGGTTGAAAGAAAACTTATAATGGGACCTAATGTTTAGTTTCCAGTCCTTGCTTCTCCAGAGGGCCTACTGATTCTATTGACAAAAGTGTGAAAAATGAGCTGTCTTCTGTAGGGGACACAGGATTTCCTTCCTCATCTTTCACAAGATTTATTACCGATACCCCTATTATAAAAACAGATTAACCAGATAAAAATAATGACAAATTTACTAGTATTGTTTTGTATGTAATATCAGAGACATAAGAAATGAAAATCCAAAGATCCAGGGAAAATTCTGTATTTCAGTGGATGATTGTGAAGAAATATTGTATACTTCTTGGCCTCTCTATAGGACATTTCTTCTTTCTGTGGATGGGGGAGGTACCACTGACATGAATGCTTTTAGGAAGAAAGGAGGGAGAGAGAGTGAGTGTTGTTTTTAGGTTTGATTGCTTGTTCCAGAAGACAGTGGTAAGAGAAGGACACAACGTTCCTGCATCTGCTGTTTTCTAAGTTTCCAAGCTGCCATATTTTTGGGTTCATATCTTGAGCTCTGACAATTTAGTATGAGAAGTGATCATCAATGTTGATTGTTGGACAAATTTTTGTTCAGTATGACTAAAAATGACTGTGAACAGTGAATAAATGATCTGAATATCCAGAGTGTTTTATTGATTGCTGTATGCAGGTGTGGGATGTTCAGGAGATGATAAGAACTATATTTGGAGAATCATGTCTAAATTAAGTCAGATTTTTTAGATGGTGAGCTGGAAAGCTACTTGAGCAAATAATAAGCTGTTCCATCAGTTGAAAGCCTAAAATGTTCTGTTATTACCTGGATAAATTATACATTAAAAACTAATGTAGACATTGAATTCTGGATTATCCATAGTGGTAGGGGTAAGGTTGATTTTTAGGAAAGGTAATTGAACATATTAGCATAATACAAAATAAGAGTTGGGAGCCCTAAAATCATTCCAGATCATATTTTATAATTTTTTTTTGGTCTTTTTGAGACTCACTATGCAGTTCAGGCTGGCCTTAAGCTCACTTTGTAGCTCAGGCTGGTCTCGAACTCACAACAGTCCTCCTGCCTCAGCCTCCCAAGTGCTAGGATTACAGGCCTGCGCCACCACGCCTGGCTACCTGTGCCACCACGCCCAGCTATATATTTTATAATTTATAAAAAATATATTTTATAATAATTTTTAAATGATCTTCTTACACTAACAGTGTTGTGAAAAATTATGAAATAATATCTTTTCCTAATGTTTTTGCTCATTTTCTGTTGGAAATTATGACAGCAGACATGATGGCCCAAAGGTTAGGAACTAGAAAATATTTTGCCTTCTGGCTATAGGATAGATACTGTGAACATCTACAAATTTGATGATAAGTATCTCAGTGAATATTGATAATAATGGATGTACTGCGTATTAGGTATAATTGCTTTTTATTAAAGTAAATAATTTGTACAAGCAATACATAGTTGATAAGACCCTTAGAGATAAAATACTAGTTTAATCCTTTATAACAGTGCTTCTTAGCTGTGGATTTGTATTGGAAGCACTTGGTGAGTCCTTAAAATCCCCAAGCTCAGGTCACATTCCAGACCAATTAAACTAGCATCTCTTGGGGGTAAGGCCCAGATACCAGTATTTTAAAAGCTCATTAGGTATAGCTGAGTTTTAGAAACATTGCTTTATAGAACATTCCTGCCTATTAGTTAAGCTTAGTACTTTAGAGACCGCTTCTTTAATTATATTTAACAGACTTTTTCTTTAATAGTCTTTGGGGACCATTTCTGCTTTCTTTAGCTTTAAATAGAGGCAAATTATTCTGAAAGAATGATCTTCTTTTGTTTTGTTCTTCTCCTTTCTCTCTCCCACCACATATTGATTCAAATAGCATGCTAGTGTATCATGTCAAGACATTCTAGGTTTGAATACAGGTTGGATTACTTGTTAGTTGTTGTACATTGGCAAATACATTTAGTATTAACCCCCGATATATCAGTTGGAAGCAAGTTGGCCCACTAGGAGATCTTTGACAACACTGGAAATATTTTTGCTCATTACCAGCAGGGAGTTTCTTTTAAAATCCAATAGGTAGAGGCCAGGAATGCTGCTAAATATCTAACAATGCACTGTAAAGCTCCCAGAACAAAGAATTATCTGGTTGAAAATTTCAAGGTACTGGATCTGAGGAATCTTGATTTATAGAGAAAGAGTCTGGAGTCTATTTGTTTTATTTGTTTGTTTGTTTGTTTATTTATTTATTTATTTATTTATTTATTTTGTAGAACTGGGGATTGAACTCAGGCCCTTGTGCTTGCCAGGCAAGTGCTTATGCTACTGAGCCATCTCCTCAGCCTCTGGAGTCTATCTTTATTCAAATCTCATTCTTCTACAGCCTAGCTGTATAACATTGAGCAACTTACTACTTTTCCCTGAGTACCACCTGGAAATGCCATTAGGATTAGCATCCAGCTAGGAGTCCGTGTGAGTTTTGAATGGGCTAGTTCATCTGGAGACCAAAGACACTTCTAATTATCATCCAAGTTTTACTGCTATTTGGGACATTCATGACTGGTGTGGTTTGGATTTGAAATGTGGCACAAAGTCATGTGGTTGGCTTGGTTTCCAGTTGGTGTTTTTTTCTGAGAGGTGACTGGATCATGAGGATTTTTAACTTCAGCAAATGGGTAATTTTATTAGTGAGATCATACTTTACAGGCCTTATTGGGAGGTAACGGAAACAGGAGAGGGCCTAACAGAAGGGAATGGGTCCTGGAGTCTATATCTGGCTCCCTATCTCTTCCCCCTGGCTCTTTCCCTGTCTCTGCTTCAGGTTGCAGTGAGATAAAAAGCTTCACTCTGCCACACTCTTGTGCCATATTTCTGCCTCCCCTCAGGCCTGAAAGCAATGGGGCAGCCAACTAGAGACTGAAACCTCTGAAAATAGGAACTGAAATAAAACATGATTTTTTAAAGCTGTTACTGGAGTTATTTTGTCACAGTAATGAAAAACTGACTGGCACAGTGGCATTTTGTCAGTGTCCTTGAGATAATTTGCTTGACCTTTCTCTTTGTCAATCTAAGAACTGATATTTTATGTTTCAATGGTAGGAGGTGGAAAGGAGTTGTAGGTTGGTATTGTCTTTGAACTTGCATCTGCTTTGAATTCCAACTGGGAATTCAGAGGAGACAATCTCAAAGAACACTATTAAATTCCCTCCATCTCTCATGTTCCTGCCTAACGCTACCTACCAGTGCCTCGATACTTGTGTTCAAATAAATGGCCTTGTAATAAACAAGCACATAAATAATCAAAGATAGGCTTGCAAGTGCTCATTCTAAGGGAAGAGCCCTTAATGGTAATGAAAACAGTTTGTTAATAAATTTTATTATTAACAAGCGGCAGATAGTTTCAGGAGTTTGAAATTCAGAAAAGAGCACTGTGTTGGCAATACAGATTTGGGAGTCATTACTACAGAGGCAGTCAACTTTATGGGAGAAAATGTAATTGCAAAAGAGGTTGTAAAGAGAAAATGGGGTTTAGGTTTTAACCAGAGAAACAGTGTTCAGCTAATTGTCATTGCACACCTACTGTGTGCTTACCAGCTGCCACTTTATCTATTATACTACATTTGGCTGTTAGAGAGCATCACTTCCTGCTCTTTGAGTCCTTATCTCCAAGTTTGCTCAGTCTGGCTTGAAAATAAAATTAACCACTACTGAAAAAAAGAAATGGAATGCTCACAAAAATAGGTAGAAATCTCTGCCTTGATCACTCACCAAAAATCAGATTCACTTAAAATATTTGTCATTATAATTAAGTAATCACATAAAATTTGAGTTTTTTCTATATGTGCTTTTCTTTAATCATAGTTTGCATATGACTATGTTTCCATCAATTGAGACTTTCATTTATGTACCATACAATTCACCCATTTAAAGTATAAATTTCAGTGGTTTTTAGTAGAGGCAGACAATAGTGCAGCTATTAGCACAGTCAATTCTGGAACACTTTCATCATCCCCAACAAGATCCCATACCCATTAACAGATCTCCCTTTAGCACTAAAGACTTTCTGACTGTATAAATTTACCTATTTTGGGTATTTTGCTTAAATAGAGTTATATAAAATATGGTCTTTTATGTTTTCTTCTTTCACTTCGCATGTTTTTAAAATTCATCCACATTGTACGTTTCTTTTTTATTGCTTAATAATATTTCATTGCATGAAGATAGCACATTTTGATTGTCTTTTCACTACTTAATGGATGCTTGAAAACTTGCATTTATGGCCAGTTTGAGGAGTGATCCTATGAATATTTTTTGAACAAAAGTGTTTTTGACTGTGTGCTTTCCATTCTTTGGGGTGAATATCTAGGAGTGGAATCGCTAGACTATATGATCACTTATGTCTCATTCTTTAAAACAGTGCCAGCTTTACTATTTTATATTCCCACAGAAATCATATCAGTATTGAAATTTCTTTGTACTCTCATTGCCAATTGTTATTTGCCTGTCTGACTGGATATGAGGTAGCGTATTACTGTGATCTTAATTGTATATTGTTTTAAAATGATGCTGCTTGACATGCATTTTCTAGGTTAATATCCTTGCTTCATAATCTACGTTTAAACTGCTTTAAATATTCCTTCAAGTTGTTCTACCATAATTTGTGAAGCCCTCCCTCAGTCTAGGGGCATTTAAATCATTTCCAAATTTTTACCATTTTAAGCAGATTTTCTTCCATGGAGATTTATACATATGAATTATTCTCTTAAACTATATTCAAAATTCATTTGCAAGCCTTTTTCTAATCCGCAAAAAATACAGAAAACAATGCACAACTGTAAAATTTTGAGTGGTAGAGGGATTATAGTGGATTAACGTTAACCAAAGGTTGAAATAGAAAGAAATTGGGAGACCAAGATTTTTCCCTATGTAGCAGACATTGTTTTGGCTCTTAGATCCCACCTTTGAATAGATATAGAAAGCTCCATAACCCTGATTTAAAAACTGAACATGGGCATGTCCAGAAATTCACTACTGTATGGGTACAACTAAGTTTTTTGTTTTATTTTATTGAAGAAGAAATAGCAATGAGACAGTTTCAAATCAAATTAGTAGGAGAGATTCAACAATTGATACATTGCATATTATTTTCATAGTGATTTGTTGTTGCAAAAGGTGCAGACATGATAGTCTATTTACAAACACTATTAGAGCAGATGCCTCTTTTCATTGAATTAAGAGAATGCAGCTGTGTACTTCTTTTTGAAAAGATGATTTATAGTACAGTTTCAATAATTAATACCTTTTACATTGCTATCTTCCTAGTGGTTATCCTTAGTACAAGAAGCAGACAGGATATCCTGTCTAAACACTATTAGTGCAAAACTTTCTTCTCATAGAATCATGCAAAAGTACTGCCTATTTATCCTAACTGTACTGTTTATAGAAACATATTCCCTTTTTTTGTTTAGTCCTGTAAAGATGGGTATTCTATTGGCATTCAATTATTATAGGTGCTTAAATTCAGTGAAATAATCCAACAAAGTCCAGCATTCCACAATAATAGTGGGTTATTCACAGAAGTTATTGCCTACAGGCTTTTACAGCCCAGCATATTAATATGGCTTTACTTTATATACCTCATTTTAGTACTTTTCTCTTCATTTTAATATATTCTCCCGGATGGTTAAGACCAAGATAAAGGAAGACCTACATAACAAGAAAATGCAACTTTTGTATCTGATATGGTTAGTCAAGTCCCCTCAGGATTCATCCTGTAACCCTGTACTGTACTTTGTAGATCCTCTGTGTCAGCCATGTGGATGAGTAAAGGACATTGCTTGACCAGTTTGCTCTCTGTGAAAGCCTGTAAGAAAGTTTTCTCCCCATGTGACTCTCCTTAGGCACACTATAGATCATGGATCACATTCCTCTGTGGCTCCATAATCTCCTTGTTCAGAAAATTTGGGGCACAACTGAGTTCCATGATGTTACAGTTCAGGTTCTCCTATGTCCTGAGTCTTCGCTGACCTTGAAAGGCTGGGGCAAAAATGTTTACTGACCTTGTTGTCCTTCCATTTCTCCATTTTTGATCTACAAACTTAGATTGTTAACGATCCAGAAGAGAAGTTGATTACCCTGCAACATATGCAGTTCAGTTTACCCTAACTATCTGACTAAATTCTTTTTAGTTGTTATACATTTCTATTTGTATTTCTTCTTTTGATTTCTTATACTAGGGAGGCTATATGATATTTGCACATGTTTGTCTGGTTTATTTCACTTATGAGCATATGTTCAAGTGCCATTCACTTAAATATAAATGCTTCAAGTTTGTCGTTCTTTATAGCTGAGTAGTACAAATGGTGCTGGAAAAACTGGCTTTCTACATGCCAAAAACTAAAACTTGAGCCAAGTCTACCACCATGCACTAAGCTAAAGTCAAAATGGATTAAAGTCTAAACATTAAAACAGAAACACTCAGTCTCCTGGAAGAGAAAGTAGGAGGAACTTTTGAAGACATAGCGGTAGGCGAAGAGTTCATGAACAAACATGTATTCGAATGGGAAACACTTGAAAGAATTAACAACTGGGATCAACTCTTATTGAGAAGTTTTTGCACGTCAAAAGAAATTATCAACAAAGTGAAAAGACGACCCACACATTTTGAAAAAAATCTTAACTAATAAGCACTCAGACAAAGGTCTGCTCTCTAGAATTTATAAAGAACTAAGATACATTAGGGCCCTCATATTTAAAGACCCAATCCAGGTATGGGCATCTGAGATGAATATATACTTCTCAGAGGACGACATTAAAGAAGTGAATAAATATATGAAAAAGTGTTCCACATCACTAGCCATCCATGAAATGCAAGCCAAAACAACACTGAGATACCATCTCACTCCAGAAAGAATGGCTATCATAAAGAAATCAACCAACAGCAAATGTTGGAGAGGATGTGGGGAAAAGGGAACACTTCTCCACTGCTGGTGGGAATGTAGACTGGTGCAACCATTGTGGAGATCAGTGTGGAGACTCCTCACAAAAGTAGGACTGGAAATCCCATTCAAGCTGGCTATCCCCCACTGCGAATTTTCCTGGAAGAACTGAAACCATCATATCATAGTGGGAGAAAAGTAGCACTTCATTTATTTATTCATTTTATAAAGTCAGTGGCTAATATTGTATTGAAATATCTCATAACACAGAAAATCTGTTTTAAGTGTAAAGTTATTGTGTTATACAAGGAGGAGGACACATACATTTTTAAAGACTAATATGAATACAGTAAGTATGGAGTTTACATACTAATTTATACACAGAAACTCTGTCCAAGGTCATAACATTTATATTTAACAGTGCAACATATAATTTAATCATTTAATTTATTTGATGTTTTCTTACTAGACACAAAGAACTACCTGGATTTCACACACATATCTAACAGTTCAGCAATGTGAGCAGCAATGAGGACAAGGACTGCCTGGTGATAGCAACCTGGGGCTTTATGTTTTTCAAATAAAACTTAAAGGTTTTTTAGAAAAGTCTTCTTTCCTTAACGCACATTTCTCTGCCATAAAATCATGACTAATCTTTGTACATTCATCAACTTTTGACCAATAATTGTTGTTTTATTTCAGCTGCAGCCATTTTTATACATGATTGTATAGACAATGGTGCCTTTTTGGAGTTTTATGTTTAAAAACTGTACAGATTGTTCAATATCTATATGCATGAAATATGTTACATATGTATTTATTTACTTATTTTTAGGTTCTGTGAATTGAATCCAAGGAATGCTGAGCTACATCTTCAGACTTTTTTTTTTTGAGACAAGGTTTCATTGTATTGCCCATTTTGGCTGCAAACTTGCTGTCCTGCTGCCTCAGCCTCCTGAATAGGTGAGATTATAGTTCTGCAGCACCATGCTCAGCTAGCACTTTGGATTTCCTTTGGTCTTCTGACTAAATGAATTTAAGAGCAAAATTCATGCAAATAAGTGGAAAACATTTCAGAGTGTTCTTCCATGTAGTTCAGAAAATTGATTTAAAATTGGAGTGACAATAATTTCCACTGTGTTAATTAGACAGCTTTCAGGATGCATCTTCTACTAATTTCAATACTTTCCCCAAATTTCACTTTGACTCTTTTGTATGCAAAATGTACCATAGAAGTAATTTGATTGTCATCAAAGGAGCTTCTTTTTGAGTTTAAAAAAGGGCTTTGAAGTATATGACTGTCAAATTATGAACAGAGGCATACTTGTGCACCCTTATATGCACACATCTATTGAGCACCTGCTGCGTGTTAGGTGAGATGGGTGCTCAGAGGAAAGAAGGCTAATCTTGAGACAAGAAACTTACATTATGAAGAACAGCAATCCTTTGTGGAAGAATTTTCATACTGAAGATTTCCAGACCTTGCTTGATCTGTTTCCCTTTTAAGAAAGCAGTGATAAAAGCTAAAGGTAATGGAAGCAGGAGTGCCCTGGGGGTATTGCACGTATGGCTGTATGTGCTACCTCTTACTTGGCAATTTTGCTTTGGTCCCTGAAGTGTGCCCTAGAATACAAGTGCTCTAAAATGTATTTCCAAAGCGGTCTTCCCTTGGGAATCTCCTGCACCTCTTTAGAACACTGCCAATAGCTGGACCCTCACCCCAGACAGTATGGCTGAGCTGGTGGGCAGGAGCTAGGAATTTGTATTTTTACAAAGCTTTTTCAAGCAATGTTTATGCACAGCCAGGTTCAGGAGCCTGAGAGAGTGCTAACAATGCTCAGCTCTCGCCCTTGCCCTTGGAGAGTCTGTTGTTCTGGTTTCTTCAGGGTGGGGGCAGACTGATCTCCCATTTCCTAAACTCCACAGGAGAAGGCAAAGTGCAGGAACACAGAACTATTGGGTTTGCAATATACAATTCTACTCTTCAAAGCTTAAAGGGAATACATAGTGGCAGTTTTAATAACTAGGACAGAATGGAGAGAACAGAAGAAAGGCCAAGAGAAGACTGTCACAGAGCAGTAGATGGTAGCAATAGCAGCAGCAGCACAAGGCCAAGGGGAACAATTTCTTTTGGAGACAATTGTGCTTTATCATTTAAAGGTGAGAAGCCTTGGAGCAGGAGCAGCAAGCACTTTGAAAAGACCCATTGCTGTCCCTAAGGTTCAGAAAGCAGCCGCTGTCTTGACTGTGAAATGAGGCCTTTGTTTCCAGATGATAAGTTGCCTCACCAGGCAGGCCATAGGGGCAGGCACAAACATACAGAGCAGTGTCTATCTGATGTTTCCTCACCTGAAGCCAGGATCCCTATGCTGAGCTAGAAGCAGCTTTCACATAGAACACATATAAGCTAGCTGCTTTGTTCCAAGCCTCCACACTTGTGTCTCTGCTCCATGTATCTTCTCATTTATAAATGGCACAGCAGATGGCAGTCCAACATCAAAAGAATGAGATGAACCTGTCACTTCTCTAATGGTGACTCAGAGGTGAGAGACAGCAGAGTCTAGGAACTGCATGGGGTCTGCAGAAGCCCCATTGTCCAAAAGGACTCTTCAAGAACTGTCCTACGTCTTTGTTATCTGATACAATGGCCATTTGCCACATGAGATCTTGAGCAATAGAAATGTGACCGGAAGCAGTAAAGAAATCAAAGTATAGTTTTAATCTTAATAAGCTACCATGTATGAGGTTGAGAAGCCATTTGAGGCTAGTGGCTTCTATATGGGTCAGACAAATTCTCAAGATGAATCTAGACACTGTCACTTGTTTCTTTGTTTTTTCATGTTTTATTTATTTATTCTTTGGGGGAACCGGGGATTGAACTCAAGCCCTTGCACTTGCCAGGGAAATGCCTATTCCACTGAGCAATCTCTGCAGCCCGTCATGTTTTTATCAGTACATGTTTGTAGTACTACATTTCTTGTGGGGAGCTGGTACCTGTGCATAACAAATATTCATTCTTTTTGTGTCCCTCCTTCCCCATTTGTTTCTTGGTCCCTTCTCATTTGCAAAAGGTTCATCTTCCTATTCCCTGTTATCTTTTATTTTGTTCTTTGTTTATGTTTTGGGTTTTTCATATAGAAGGAACCATCTGTTATTTAAGTGTGTGTCTGATTAATTTCACTTAATATTATGGGCTCAAGGTGACAAGTTTCTAGGCTTCTCCAACCCTTGGCTACCTCATCTGTTATTTCTTATGTACTGGCACTAGAATTCCTGTTTGGCAAAGAGCTACTTCTCTTTGGGAAAATACCTCGATGGGTCATTTAGTAATAAAACTATAGGTCTCAGAAAAATGTCTGGAAAGGAAATGTAAGAGCCATCATTTTCTATAAAAGCATGGGAAAAATTATTCCCTTATTGTTAGCCCTAAGTAAGGAGTAATGGAAGAAGGGAAAGAAGAGTCAGTATTAGCTGGGCTTGTCAAAAGGACTCAGGAACAGAGAGCTAATATTAGCTGTAACTTTTTGTGTTACTGTGTTATAAACACAACCTGTCTTCCCAGACCTTAGGTAAATTTGCTGTAAATGCAAATGAGTTAATCGTGTGTGTGTGTGTGTGTGTGTGTGTGTGTATTTAGTAAAAGGAATCAGCCCAATATTTAGAGTAGAATTGGATAGAAAAGAGAAAACGTGACATGATCAGACAGTTAATGAGTTAAACTACCTCAGCAAAAGCAGGTGCCCAAAGGCACAGGAAACAATGAGAAAGTAAGCCTCTAAGGCCATTTTAGTCAGCACTGATTTTTCACAAAATGGGAGTTTTCCCAAGCTTGTATAGATCTTGGAGGAAAGCATTATCACAACTGATAACTTGTATTATATGAAAACTGGATCTGGTACGTACTTGAAGAATTGTGAAGATAAAATAAGACGATCCTTGCAAAGTGCTTGCACATAGTTAGCGCTTAACAAATGACAGTTGAGGTTTAATTTCCTATTTTTTAAAATGAATATAATGCCCTTCCATTGTTTTGCAAGATTAAGTGAAGTAATGTGTAAAGCTCCTGGCTCATAGTAAGCATTCCTTAAATGCCACACTACTTTTAGAGAGAGGGCATCTTCTAGGCTGTGTTTGATGTACATATTGTTGTACATAGTAGACACGGAAAGACCCCAGAGACCTCTAGAGACATGTAAGATCTTCCTTTCTGTCTCTACTTTATTACGTATGGGTTATTATTTTTAGGAACAATGAATCATTTCCAGCTATTCTGTAGCAGTCATTTTAGGCTGTTGTCTACTGTCTAGGCTTGTCTTCCTTCTTTATCCATGATCATCTCTCAGGTTTTTTCTCCCTCTCTTGAAGCTTACACAGGCCTATTGCTGTACACTAAGAAGCCCAACTTGTTTACCCATTCAGTTGTCTTTGCCTCTCCCATTACAGCATTCATTTCCCATTGCTTTTCTTATTCCTATTTTTCATGTGCCATGATTTATCCAGAGTACATTCTGCTTTTGGCTGAAATAAGTTTCTTGCACTTTTTGTACCTCTCTTATTTATTATAGCCTTCTTCTCATTGCTGAATGCGTGTAGGTCATTCTTGCACATAAAAATCAATCATTCTTGAGAGCAGAATGGGAAGATTTCTAGAATTGAAGTTACTGAACAATTCAGAGTCAAAGCTGCTCTAGAAGTCACCAGGCAGATGTCTGACTTTCCTCATGGAAATTTTATGGATAATACCATACAATTTGAAGATTCAATTGATAAGTGTTTTATTAATCCCTAAACAAAAACAAAACACAATTATGATCTCACCGGCAATTCATCTACCTTGCCTCTAGGTGGTGATGTTGATGGTGCAATCTACTCATCAGTGTATGTGGCTAACTGAAAGTATGTTGATTGAAATAAAGATAAACATGCCTTCTATGCCTCAGAATATATACTTTCGGTTAAAAACAATTCAAGGTGAGTGACATGGCATACTTTATCAAATTTGTTACTTGTAATTTCAGCCAGCACTTCTATTTGAGTGATGGAGAAGTACTATGCAATCCTATAGTTTCTGGTACTGAGTATTTAATTGTTCGAGGCCTGGAGAATTCTGTATTTCCCGGCATGCTTAGCTTTATATTGTGAGGGCTCAGGTTTCCTGGGTAAAGACAACTGCGGCTCCAATTTGGAAGCTCCAGTAATGGAATGATAATCCAGGAAATGCTGGGTCTTACATTCTAGTGACTAAACAGAAGCTTAATTTTTGTAGTCATTTCATTTCAGCTGTTGACTCTCCATGGTGAATCATAAACACAGGCATAAACTATAAAGAGATATTTCTTTTTCCATGTGACAGAACTGCCCAGAAAAACTCTAAAATTAAAAAAACAAATGATTATAAATCTTGTCAGACCTAATAACCAAGGCTTAAAATCTTTATCTACTCTAAGTGGTGAGCATTGCCAACTAATGTATTAGGAAAAGAACCTCAATTTGCCTCAGAATAAACAGTGTTTTTCAGAATTACAAAAAGGTCCCCCGCAGACTTAGCACATCCTGTCAAGCTCTCTTGTTTTACCATGTTTATAAATCAGAGTGTGTTTGAAATATAAAGTAATGATGAGTACTGATGTGTGGTAAGATTTGCTATTAGTGTCATTTTTTTCTTCCTACACCTTTACCTAGAGCTCTCATAGGGAAAATACTAGTGGGTAAAAGGAACACCTGCTGAGGAATGGGAAATTATCTGAAAGATGCAGACTAGCTTCTCATTTTTTTGCGGCCGGCTACATTTAGAACACGACTCACATATTCTTTGCAAGCCTTAAGGTTGGTATACTCAGTTGAAGTATAACCAAACGATAGAAATCACACATTTCTTTCAGTGGAATAATCTTGGTTTTCCATAAGGTCACTTAATATTTTCTCACCACATCTTTGATGCTGCAAAGTAGACTGTCATCATAATATTATAAGAAAACCGAAGTTAGCTATTTTAGCAGTTTCCATGACTCAGAAACAAATATAATGAGAATTTTATTGTAAAAGTTATGCTTGAGCCTGAAAGATGAGAGAAGAAAATCTTAACTCCATAGCAAAGTACCCCAGCTACATTGCTACATGGACAAAGCACATCATGTATGTAGCGGAAATCCAGTTTTAGTTAGGATAGAGTATATGAGGTTGGGCTAATCTTCCTACATACGTAAATTGTAAATACTTGATATAACATTAACAGATAACCATTTGAAGGCTAAGGGAATGATAAAAAGAAGGCAGAAATTCAGTTTGACTCTTTCTTGAAAGAGAGCACTGCACTGGAAAAATCTAAGTTTATGTAGCTTTCCCCTGAAGGCATTCTCGAGTCAAGGCTAAAACTCAGGCAGAAAGCTGATGTCATATTGGCTAGAGTTGTCAGAGGATCAGTTTAGGAGAAACAAAAGTGGCTTGAATTTGATTGATGAAATCCTAGAAAGGAAGATGTTGCAGGGATGGGTGCATCTAATTTCCTATGAAATCCTATGTATGTATCATATATATGCATACAACTCTGCATGTAATCTCCCCTTAAGTCTCAGGATGATCCCTGACCTGAACTTACACCATTGAAAAATCTAAGGAAACTAATGGAAGGCAACAGTAGAAGGCTGAGAAGTATGAACAGGGAATTAAGCTCCTGTCCACAAGAGAAATAGACTTTAGAATTTGTCTTAGTCAATTTTCTTTCTGCTGAGGGACAATATTCAACACCCCCAGTATGGGCTGCGTAAGTAAATACTCTGGGATTTTTTTTAAACCATAAAGGCCATTCGAAGGGTATGAAACCTATCACAGAACTAGGATTAACCATAAGACAGAATAAAACACATCCACTCTTGACTAAGTATAAAACCAAGCCTCCACACATTTAAGGTTATCAGCCAGTAATTTAACTTCCTACAGAAACAAAAATAAATCACTGTTTCATAGAGAGATTCTAGATGTTCTAAAACATACTACTCACAAAGTCCAATATACAACAAGAATTGTGAGGTAGGTGAAAAAAGGGAGAAACATGTGACCTAAGGCCAGGAAAGAAAGCAGTGAATAGAAACAGACCCAACCAAGTTCAAATACAGAAAGTTTGAAGGAGCTATTATAATCATACATAACCATTTAGATAAAAATTATGACAAACAGATGGGGAAGCAAATCATAGAAATAAAGATTATAAAAAAGAGCCAAGTGAAATCCTAAACTGTAAAATACAATAACACAAATGAAAAATTCACTGGATGGGCTTACAGCAACTTGAAATTGGCAGCAGAAAGAATGAATGGATTTTACAGACAAATCAATAGAAATTACTCAAATTAAAGAATAGAAAGGAAAGAAGGCTGAAAAAAAATGAATAGCTCTCCTTGAGACAGTGTCAAGTGATCTCACATCCGTGTAGCTGATGTTTGAGGAAGATTGGAGAGAACCGAGCAGAAGAAAAACAGATTTCAAGAAATAATGGCTGTAGAGTTCTCAGTGGTGAAGATCGCACATTTATAAATGTAAGAAATAGAGTGCATACCAAGCTCGATAAACAAGGTAAAAATCCCTAGTAGGCACATGTCATGCTGCTGAGAAGCAAAGGTAAGGAGAGCTTGTCTAAAGCAGCTTGTAGAGGAAAGGCACACTTCGGAAAACAGTGGAAAGAATGATGGGTGACTCATCAGAAATAATAAAGACCAGAAAAGATGAAGTGACACTCCTTTTTTTTTTGCAGTACTGGGGATTGAACTCAGGACTCTGCACTTGCCAGGCAAGTGAGCTATCTCCCCAGCCTGACACTCCTTTCCTTTCCCCTTCCCTTCCCCTTCCTCCTCTCCCTTCTTTCTTTCTTTTGAGCCAGGGCCTCACTAACTCATGTAGCCTGCTCTTAACCTTTCAGCCTTTCTCCTTATCAAGAAGCATAAACAAATAGAGTATAAATGAACAAATGATAAAAGGAGTAATTCCTCCTGGATATAAGAACAACCAATAAAACTACAGTGATTATATCATTGTGGTGTTACTATAGGCCAAGATAGATCAATACAGATAGGGTCACACAAAGGGGAATTTGGCATTTGGGATTTAATAAAGATGGTATTTCAACTTGATGATGATGGTGGTGGGGACCTACAGCTAACACAGTCATTGGTGAAAGACAACTTTTCCCAAAGATTGGAAAGAAGACAATGATGTCTGCTCTCATGACTTTTATTCAGCATTATACTGGGTGTTTTACAGATTATAATAAGATAAGAAAAATGTATAAAAGGGGTATACGTATTATCTTTCTTTGCAAGTGACATAATTAGACCAAAGCAATCTAGTAGGACAAAGATAGTCCTTTTAACAAATGGTCCCAGAATATCAGGATATTCATTTGGAAAAAAGTCAACCTTAACCCCAAATTGATTCATAGATTTCACACAAATCCAGTCTGAAAACCAACCAAGTTCTTTATAGAAATGGACAAGCTGATTTTGACATTTATATGTTAATGTAACAGACCTAGAATTATCAAAACCATAGTGAAACAGAAACAAGGTTGCTGGGTGTGGGGGCCCATGCCTATAATCCCAGTTATTCAGGGGGCTGTGGCTAGAAGACAACAATTTAGCAAGACCCTGTTTCCAAGAAAACATTTAAAAAGCACTGGGGATGTAACTTAATGATAGCAAACTTACTCATTATGTATGAGGACCTCCCTGAATTTGATTTCTGGTACTGCAAATAAGCAAGTGTGACAGACAAACAATACGCCCCCCAAAACCCCAGATTAAACAGATTCCATGAGGAAAAGGTTCCAGGACTATGGGCTTTTGCATGCAACAACTTTTTTTTTTTTTTCACAACAAAGATCACACCATTTATTTACAAAGGCTAATGTGGGTGTTGGGGGAGGTCAGGAGGGAAAGGGCAGGCATCTCTGGATTGCTTGGGACCTTTTCCCACTTTGGAATGGAATTCTGTTCCTCTTGCCTCTTCCATATCAACAGCCAAGGGGTCTTCCATGCCCGGGGGATGGGAAGAAGGTGACATGAGCCTCCTTGGTGCCCAAACAGAACAAAATCCAGTTCCAGATTAAAGGTGTCATTGCCACTCTTCCTTCTCCTTCCTCAAAAAGAACTCTGTGCTGGGAGGACATAGTTCAATGGTCCAGCACTTGCCTAGCATGCGTGAAACCATGGTTTCAATCCCCAGCACCACAAAAACCCAAGCAAGCAAACAAACGAAAACACTTTCTAGCCGGGAAAGAATCAGTGAACAACCAAAAGACCAAGGACTCTGGAGTGAGCAATCCCTCTGTTATTCCCCAATGAAGTGACAGGAAACGGGAGCCTAACAGCTTCAGAAAGTACCCACAGTGCTTGTTGGTGACCCAGCAAGTAGAGGTTTGGGGAAACCTAGCTCTTGGAGATGTGCTACTGCTACACCTCCTACATGAGACTGGCTCTATGACCTACGTGTCTCTGGTGAAAGAGACTAGGTATCAGCCAATAATCCACCCTAACACACATGTACACTCACACGCAAGCGCACACATGCACGCACACACACACACACACACATACGCCACCCCACTGCTGAGACAGATTTCCACCCCCTTCTTTGAAGGAAGTAGAAATGACTGTGCCAAGGTATAGGTAGGTCCTGGGTGTGTGTGTGTATGTGTGTGCACGTGCACACGTGTGTGCATGCATGCATGCATGTGTCTGAGAAAGTGGAGCCAGCAACACTCCCTGTTCAAACTGCTTAATTTTGAGGAACCCCTTTCTTCACTTCTAATTTGGCTAGGATTTTATTTCTCCTCCAGCAGGCGTGGGCCTGAGTTCTGACTGAGGTCTCAGCACTTCCACACTCAAACTGTCTATTCCTGAGTCAAGCTTGCTGTTGCCCATTCTCTGTCTCTAAGAAATCCTAATCCCTCTTCATGCACTACATTGAGCTGGGTCCAGGTTTGTTAACTGCAGTCTAAAGCACTAAGTTTCAGGCTCTGCTCATCCTTCCCACCTCCAACTCAGACAAAGAAACAGGCATCTCCTACTGTTCCCAGGAAGTCCTTACAGAGAATGTGAGAAAGTGGTGGATGAAGTCACCCGAATAGAAGTTGAGGAGGAAAAACCAAAGCCTGGGTCACCTGTCCCTCACCTTCAGACATGACATTCTCACCTAGTTAGACTGGGGTGAGGGAGGGAAGGCAGAAGGAAGAGAGTTACTAAACTCTGTAAGACAAGCTAAACCATAGTGGCACAGATGGAAGACTCTGTTCCAATCAGACAACTGGGTCCTCCTTCAACCACTGCAGTCCCACTGAGAAGTCTGGAAGACTTCAAAAAGTGGTAGTGCTGGGAAGTGGACAATCAATAGAGTTGTGAACTGTCTGAGGAGCTCTGCTCAAGGAAGGCCAGGAGAGAAGACTCTGTCAAGAGACAGCAGTAAAACAGCTACAGGGCTGGGACCAGTGCCTCTAAGATCGCTCTTCTGTTTGGAGAGGACAAGCGAGAAGGCAGAGGAACAAGCTGCAGAGGGTAGGGGCTGACAGAGGCAGCAAGGCTGGTACTGAGTTAAAGGAGAGGCAGGAGGCTGGGGACAAGAGATTAGGAGAGCTGGGAGCCCGGGAGTCTGTTTATAGCATGTATGCAACATCATGATTAGATTCTGCTGTCGGGACCAGCACTTGTGAGGGGTAAAGGTGGCAGGATTATGTGAGGGAGAAATTGAATATGAAGGAGTTACACAGCTGCTCCAATTGACTGCTTAGAGAATCCTACAATTGAAACAGCATCAGAGTTGCCCTTCTTTGAGTCTAGGACAGTAGTCCTAGCTTTTATACCTTACATAAAACTACATGAGGGGTATCAGTCACCAGCACTTTCAGTGGTTGGGGAAGTGAGTTCTTTAGTCCTTAAATGGACTTTGGTTGGTGTCTCAGCACATCCACTACCATCCACCTTTTCTGCCACTTAGTTGTTCTTTATGTTCTAGTAAATTCTGAGAATAGTTCTTCTGGAATATGCAGAAATATTTTCCTGAAACAACTTTTTTATTTTTATTTTTGGCAGTACCAGGGATTGAACTTGGGACCTTGTACCTACCAGTCAGGTACTTACACCATCCAGCTATATCACCGGCAGAACTTTTAAGATGAATGTGAGTGAATACTATAGACTGAAATCTTTGCAGCTGTTCCCATGGCCACCACTGATATCACTTTCCTCTTCTACTACGTATTCTAGATTCTAAACACCATTTGCTATAAATAGGATACCGAACAAGCAAAATGTGGTATAGCTGCACAATGGAGTACTACTGCAGTCATGTGGTGGAAAATGATTCAGTAATAAAAATGAGCAAACAACAACATGCACAACATGTTTGTGTTGTGCAAGTCCACTTTCATAGAGTTCAAGGGCAGGTAAAGTTGATAGTGATAGAAATAAGGATGTTAATTGCCTATAGGAGGCTGGGGATTGACTGAAAGGAGTCAAAAGGGAACCTTCTGGGGGAAATGTAAATCTTGTGCTTCATGGATTCAGTTTGAGTTTACATGGGTATCTACATATATCATAATTCATCCAATTGTACACAAAAACACAAGTGAAAGTGTTAACCATGTCAGAATTAAATACTTTGTCTTTTGAAATATTTGTCTTTCCCCCAATAAATATGCAATTCTTGAGTAACTAAAATTTATTTTTTAAGACATAAATTGTTTCATTGTTTGAGCTGTTGAGCTACTTTTTAAAAATGATTTGTCCCTTTCTAAATTTATGTCTACACAAGGCCACATTTCCCCTGGATATACTTGATGCTCTAATATTCTAATAATTGCCTACAGGACATTTCAAAGTTGTAACAAATTATAGAGTTTATATATCTGGAAAATAACTTGAAAAATCAGCTGGCCCAGAGGATTCACATCCACAGCACTCACGAGGGATCTCTGGCATATTTCTAAGGCTAGCTCCTCTACCACTTAATTTAGCAAGGCTTTCAATACTTATATTGATGGCTGATTCCTTAGAAGATCCCTTTGAGGACTGACTTGGAGATGGGTAAAGGGGATTAGTAGGAAGGGTTAGGAATGGGATGAGGTAGTGGGATAGAAAAAGATCAAGATATATTAAATGCATGTACCAGTTCACCAAAATGAACCTCACCATTCAGTATTACTAATTACATTAATAATAAAAAAGAGCCTTCTGAGGTAGGTAAAATCTAGACAGAATACTATTACTTTAAGGACAAGCTAAAGTTACTGACTTGTAGAACATTTACTAGCCATTTCATCCAATTCTGCACCACTGCTATATTTTAAAGCTTAAATGTTTTATTATCTGTGATGAAACCAAAGAGTTATTTGCTCTATTTTCTTTTAAGAACAACTTCCTATAATAATTAAAAAAATATTAAGCAGGAGATACCTCAGTTTTGTAATGGTGCTTTGTCTTTGGAATAAAACCATTGTATCTATCTGTGCCTTCTTATATCTAGTAGACTGTCATTCAAATACTAAATGAAGAGAAGAAATATCTTGTCAAGAAACTCATAGAAATTACCTCAAATTTTTATGAGGACCAAGTGTTTGAAAATAGAGTGTTAAAGCACTGTATCATATATGAGTCTATGGTTAGGACACCCTCTCTTTCTTCTTTCTTTTATCCCTTTCTCTCTTGTCTCTAAATCCCTCTTTTTTCATCTGGCTTATTTCACAAATCTTCTATTCTCCCCCATGGAGAGTACTTCCAAAGGACATTGGGAGATGTTCAGGAATGATAATTGGGATTCAGAACTCTATTACATCATAGAAGATGAGAATGAAAATATATGTTAACATCCTTTAATATAGATGCAGTAGGAACAAATAATGTCTCGTAACAATCCTGGGCACTTTTTAAAATTGTATATGTGTCTGGGGTGCGACATTGAAGTTTTGATAAATGTATATGTTGTGGGATAATTAAATCAAGCTAATTAGTATACCTATCATCTCACATCCTTACTCCTTTTGGGGGTGGGAACATTTCAAATCTTTTTTGGCGATTTTCAAGTATACAGTAAGGTATCATTTGTAGGCACCATACTGTGCTATAGATCAATAGACCCCTTTTAGGCCTTGAAACTTTGCACCCTTTGGCCAATATCTCTCCACCCACCCCCAGCTCCTAAAACCTGGAGGTTTTTAAGAGTGAAATGGATACTGTTATGAATTTAGCTGATAAACAAACCATGAGTGGCCCTATCCCAGGCAATCTGATCTAGAACAAGGTCTTCTAAGTTGCTTATAGCCAACTGGAAAGAAACGGCTTCCATTACATATGTATTTGTGCATCATAATGGGCTGAGGGAAGAGTGCCCAGAGAAATTCTTAAGGCAGGCTGCTGTTGAGGCTCCACAGCTATTACAAATATTGTTACAACTGTAGATTTAATTTCATTTTTGTGGTTAATAATTCTATAAATATTGGTGGGGATATTGCTCTGGTAGACAGCTTTTAATTTAGGGTTGGTATGTGTTTTCCTTACCAATTTTCCAGTATGCAATTGTGTGTCTGTTTATAGGAAACAATCTCTTTGCCTATTAATGAGGAAACTTCCGCTTGATTCATTGTTTTGTTTTGGCCTGCTTAGTGTTTCTGTGCGTTACTGTTTTGCTTTACACTAGTAACTATTGATACCTATAGACTGACTCTGACATGATTCTGATTTCATGACTATTTTGCACACAAACTGCTTCTTGGTTATGACTATAATTGCTACAGTGGCTGTAGAAGAATTTTTAGGTTTAATTGGTTGTTCTTGACTTACTTTTTAATAGTTTCTTGTGCACAAAATAGCTAGTGAATATAGTCTGATGAGAATACTGTTCATCAGTTGTTGCTAGAGGAGTTTGCTAAGGAAAAATATGCTCAACGTCAAGTAGGCTTTCAATGTTTAGCTGTGCCTAGAAACAAATAAGGGCAATATAGGTACAATGACCTAATCAAACCACTTATTAGTTTGATTCTATTTAATTTGATCAAAAACCCATGGAAACCAACCGTTGGTAAAAAGGGCAACTTATCTCCTCTTTTATGTTGATAGATGTTAATTACTGCAGGCAGGAGCTATGGAGTAATTCAATTACTGGCTGTAATAACATTGCCATTTAATTAATAATACATGCTCCATATCTGAGTGAGAGGGAAGAATGTGAAAGCTTTGGAGATTGATTACAACAAAATAATGTAATTCAGATACATGTGATTGAAATTCTAAGAACTACTGCCAAGGATAAACGTATGCTGTTGCCTACAAGGAATGGAAATGATAGGCCATGTCCAGAACCTCCCTGAAAACATGATTCCTTAGTAAAATAAGGCAGGATGCACTTTGGAACAATTGTTAATAGTGAAGTTGCCACCACTAAATATGGAGATATGGCGCTGAAAATAGTAATAACAGTAACAGTGATAGCAGAGGGTCTGGGGAGATGGCACAGTAGAATAAGTGCTTCCCTGGCAAGTGCATGGGTCTAAGTTCAATCCCAAGTTCTGCTAAAAAAATGATAGCAGACACATACAAGAATTATATATTTGGCAATCTTCTAATACTGTATATATAGTTATTAGTTCTTTAAATCTTTACAACATCCTTCTTCATCCTGCCTGTTGTGGAAAGGTGTTCTCTTAATTTAAATTCCCAAAGAAAAAGACACTTGCCAGTAAATTTTTTCTCCGTACTTTAGGGATGGGTCTACAGGGTGTTCACGGTCTCACTACTAGATCAGACTCATAGTGATTCTCCTGTTTACAGCCTCCAAGGTTCTGGGATTACAGGCGTGCACCACCACGCCCAGTCTCAATTGCTAGTTCTGCTTGCCTTGGGGGTGGGGCCAGCATGGCAGGCTGGGGATTAAACCCCTGGCCCTTGTGCTTTCTTGCAGGAGCTTTAATCATCTGAGCTATTTGGCTGGCCCTGAAACTAAAATTTGAATGTAAATAGTTTACTTGGAAAGTGTGATAGTTAACTGGTTGTGTTAACCTGGATAAGAAATGCCCACCTAGATTGCATTAGCATAATTCTGAGTATGACTGAGGAGATTTACTGAGGACAGAAGACTCACCCTAGGGCAGTTTGGCACCTGAATGGTATAAAGGGGAAACAAAGAAGGAAGACTTGATTCTGTTTCTTTGGAAGAGCATCAGTCTTTACCTTCATGTTGGATGTTGTCTTCAGCCTTCCAGCATGGACTCTCCAGTCTCCAGCGCAGACCTCCACTTTTGCATTACAGATTCTTTAGTCTCCTGATACAGACTTACACCAAACAATATAGTGAGCTTGAGCTTCAGACCATCAGTGGGATCTTTCAGATGGCCAGCATTCAGACAGATGTTCTTGGTACTGAGAGTGGATTTATTGTGAATGGACATGATTGTGTGGTTCAGGGCCCTTTAATGCTGGCTTATGGGAAGAGTTTATAAAGGGATGAAGATGCCAGATGAAAAAGCAGCCCTGAAATGGCTTAAATTATACTTGATGGGAGAATCTGATCAAAGCTCAAAATCCCAGAGTGCTGATGATAAAGGCCAGGATGAGGAGGTTTCTGCTGGGGAAGGACTGCTTTGCTTATTGGATTCCAGACAATGTATGTTATGCCTTAGAAGAAAGTTTTTGTGCATTTTTATCATGTCCAGAGACTTTACTTAAGACCAAGACTTGCAGAAGAAATTTCAGGACAGTTTAGTGTTGAGGCGATTACTGTTTGTGGCTTTTAGCCAGATCTGTGCTGAGAACCAAAGCAAAGAATCTAGTAAAATTATTTAAAAGCATTGTGAGTTTCACCAGAATGGATGTTCCAGTAATACTGTGGACTGAAAAGACCAAGAAAGGATAGGGCTATGGAAAAAATGGTCTGAGGACAGCACTAGTAACAGAAAGACCCCAGCTTTTTCAGCTGCAGAGTTGCAAAGGCAAAAGGCTGCTTTGAGAAGAAATCCTCAAAGCACCATGTTCCAGAATGGTCATGGCAGTGGCCTAGAAAATTTGTTCCTTGGGCTTAGGCTCAAAGTGCTTACATAGTGAGGCAGGCACTTGACCCCTGCAGCCAAAGAGAAAAAAGCCTGGCTGTTACTCCAGGTGGTGGCAGAACTTGGCATCATCCTCATGGTGCTAGCTCTAGGTATATGCAGAATGCAACAACTGTGAGTTCAGAAAGGCTTGCATCCAGATTTCAGAAGATCTTGGAGGTCAGGAAGTATATCCCTGATAGGCCAGTGTGTGAAGCTGTGAATGAGAAATCAAAGGTACAGTGGAGACCCCAGCAAGTTGGAGAAGCCAAGGATATGGATCATCTGAGGAAAGCTGCAAGTAATGAGCAATGTCAGCCCAAGAAGGAAGCTGTGGAAGCTACAGCCATTGGCCATGCCACAGGGGCAGAGCCACCTAAATCCTTTGGTGTTCACATCTTGCCACGGATTGCCTCAGATGTTGTGGAACTACAGAACTTAATGTTTGCCGTGCTGACATTTTGTCTCAGTCTGTTCCCATTCTTGCTATCCTGTTTGGAACAATATTTTCTTGTGCCATTGCATGTTGCAGGTGTTTACTTTTCTTTTCCATTGAAGAGAGGTTCATAGCTAAGTGTTTGCCTTAAATCTCAGAGGAAACTATTAGGAATTTGGTTTTTATTGGAGATGGACTAAATGTTTTTTCATAAGGGGATGTGCATGAATCTATGGTGGCTCAGGCTTGCAGTGCTATAGTTCGTTTCTAGATGTTCCCCTAAAGCCCCATGGAGTTATAGGTGGAGCTTTTAAGAGGTGGCTGGACCTAGAGTGTATACCAATGTGATTAAGGATGTGATGCTGGGACTGATTCATGGTGTGATGCCAGGAGAGAGGCTGCCCATCCTGGTTATGAAAACTACCTGCCCCAAGGGTGGGTAGCTTGAATAGAATATAGAATATAAGGGACAAAAAAGGACTGCTATTGTCACTGTTTGATGCTTGGTGATTTTGCTGCCTTCTGCATCCCATGAACTGTTTATTTTCTGTGATGTTTCTCTGCTGTACGGCCCCATCTTGGTGCCAGCCACATATGAACTGAGACCTCTATAAGCTGTGAGCTAGATAAACTTTTCCCCGGTTAACTTTGTTTTTTTTTTTTTAATTAATTTTGTTGAGAAACAAATATCAATGAGACAGTTTCAAGACAGGTTAGTAGGACAGTTATAATAATTAATACATTGCATATTGTTGTCTTTGTAGCAGTTGTTCATAGTACAAGATGCAGGCATGATATCCTCTCTACCTTTCTTCTCATTGAATTAAGAGACAGTAGCTGTATATCTATCCTACCTATTTTGTATATACACATAAAAATGGTCCTTTATTTATATCCCTTTTTTTGTTTTGTTCTCTCATTAACTTTGGGTGTTGGTTATTTTATCTCAGCAATGAGAAAAGGAAGAAAGGCAGGAAGTGATGGAAACTTTAGAAAAGATTGAGACAGGAGATAGCATTGGAAAGGCATTTAAGTTGTGCCCCAAATTTTCTGATCAAGGAGATTATGGAGCCACAGAGGAAAGAGATTGATGATGTATAGTGTGCCTGGGGAGAACCACATGGAGAGAAAACTTTCTCTCAGGCTCTCATGGAGAGCAAACTGGTCAGGCATTGGCCATGACTCATCCGCACGGAAGACACAGATAAAGGATCTACAGAGTAAGGTACAGGATTACAAGATAAACCCTAAGGGGACTTCACTGACTTCATCAGAAGCAAAAGCTACATTTTTTGGTATATAGGTCTTGATCTATCTTGGTCTTCACCATCCAGCAGAAAAGTATAAAAATGAGGTGTATAATGCAGGGCCATAATAATAAGTTGAGCTGTAAATGGCTACAGTCAACAACTTCTTCAGATAACACACTATTATTGTGGAATTCTGGACTGTGTTGGATTGTGTCACTGAGTTCAGGCACCTAAATTGGTTTAATGACAATGGAGTGTCCATCTTTGACAGGTCTAGACAAAAAAAGGGTGATACAAAGGAAGAATCATGATGTGTGTGTATAAACAGTACAATTAGGATAAATATGCCATGTTTCTACATAATTCTATGAGAAGCAAGATTTGCATTAATAGTGGTTGGACAAGATATTATGTTGGCTTCTAGTACTATGGACAGACACTGGGGAGATAACAAGGTAGAGGGTGTTAATTGTCGAATCTGTGATATAAATCAGCTGTAGAGAAATAAGATAGGTATATAGCTGCACTCTCTTCATTCACTGATTAGAGACATCTGCTATAATAATGCCTGTAGGTATAATATCATGTATGCACTCTATATGACACCGACACATTATGAAACATTTTTCATTGTATTGATTTGTTGAATCTGTCCTGTTAATTTGTCTTGAAACTGTCTCATTGCTATTTGTTCTTCAATAAAAATAATAATAATAAAAAATAAGTGCCTGTGAGTTCACAATCCACTTCCTGAGAATGTTTCAAATTTCGATGTGCAGTTGCATGTTGGTTGATTTCTTTTAGAAATATAGAAAGGGAGGTGCCATTATTCCTACTGCTAAAATAAGAATGCATGGGGCACATGTACAGACAGAATCTAAATCCTGTCCAGATCTACTTGATACCAAAGCCAATATTCCTCGAATGTCACATTTCCAAGTAAACGTATTTCTGATTTTTTGGGTCGAGGCTCAGTGTGGACATCTTCTTTTGGTTATTCTGACATTGACTGTAGAGTAAATATCACTTTGAGAAACTCCTGTTATAGCACTGCATTAAACTACCTAAGGATCAAAGACTTCATTATTGGGATGTCATTGAAATGGACTATGAAGTACAAAAACAATCAAGGAATATTATGATGTGTACAATATGCATATCAAAAGAGAAGAAAATGAAAGTATTCACATTTGCTTGGGAAGGTGGAGAAAAATTTTAGGATGATCCAAAAAAAACAAAAACTAATAACATGAGAGAAGAATTTTGAACCTTGAAAATTTAACATGTATTCCAGAATTTAATGAAAGAAAATCTACATAATACTTACACAGATATAAATGGTTAACAATATTTTTCTGCTTTGGACTGTATGTCCACTATACCCCTGTGGCCCTTTCTATTTGAAGCTGCTCCTGCCAAGAATCCAGATTTGGGGTATAATCATTTAACATTCTGAATAAATTTCCCATAGAAATTCATGTAAGCGATTGAGTTATAATGATTCTATTCATATTGTATTTCTTTCTGTAGTGGGCTAAGTAGGTCTTCTGGCTGTTTTGTGCTCATAACACACTGTTTCTAAGGGCTATGTTCCAACTTTCCTAAAATATACTTATTAAAATAAGGTAACTAAAACTTTTGTAAGTAGTCATCATTTAGTTAAAATATGCCTGTGACTAATTTCAAAAAAACATTTTGTTCAACATTTTTACCTTCATGTGGGTAGAGCTGCTAACTTTTGGTGTTGAAAAGGGAAAAGTCAGGCTTTCATTTTAAAAGGGAAATACCATCTTCTGGATGATGGCAAGAGTAAAGACCGTTAAGATGTAATTCTATAATTCAAGGAGACTCTCAGGAATCAAAGAAGTCCTTTGATGATCCGATTGTCCACCTCAAAGAGAGGACTTTTTTCCTCTTCTGTGCACTCTAGGATAACTGGTGCTATTCATCTGAATCAAATGTGGCTTTTAAGGAGGATGCAAGAGTGCACCATGCCTTTGCACTCTGGATATTGTTTCTAGAGGCATTCCTTCTGCTTACTCCATTACAGCAAAAGATGATTCTACTCTTCTGCATCATCCATGCTAATGTGAAAGTGAGCACTTTATGCTTAAGACTATTTGGGTTAAAGTCAGCATGTGAAGTGTTCAGTTTCTTTAAATCCTAGAGAGCACTCTCTGACAGCCTAAAACACTGAACAGGGCGCTGAGGGTCTGGGCTATTCTCATCTCAGAAGCCTTGCTGACAAGATGGATCACACCACTCCCTTAATGCAAGTTCTGCTCTGAAAGCTCTCACTGCTCTTTTACATTTGTGATTTTCCTTCCAAGTTGATCATTATTTGCTGCACAGCATACCAAGGAAGATACAGGGATTAGGCAAGCAATGCCTGACATTGTGCCTGGCACCAACTGGCTTAGCAAATGAAATTATAATTTCAAAGTAGTAACAGGAAAGTTTTTCTCAGTTTGAGTTCCCCAGAAGCTCCGTGGGTTAGGGGAATTTGAAAGCAAATGATTTCTTTAAAAAATCATTAATTTATTTATTTGGTACAGGGTCTCACTATGCAGCTTGGACTCATAGTGACCCACTTGTGTCAACCTCCACAGTGCTGGGGTTGTAGGCATGTGGGACCATGCCTGGTCTCAGTGGATGGCATGGAACAACCAGGGTTCCAGGGCTGTCACTGAATGTGATACCAGGGATTGAACCCGGGTTCTTGTGCTTGCCAGGTGGGCACTTAGATGGCCGAGCTATCTGCCCCGCCCCAGAAAATGATTTCTTAATAAAAGGCTGGCAGGGAAGGTGGGAGGGAAAGAGTAGGATAGGTAAGGCCAGCCTCAGCCTGATTCTGGGGGAGATTGGGAGGTTGAATGAAGCTTCCATATTTCTACATACTTAGTCATTTGCTGTAGGTCCTGGGAAGGAAGTGAACTCCCAGAAGATTTTTTTTTGAGCTTTTATTTTTTATATTTTTTATTTTTATTTTTTTTCTTGAATATTCTCTATTTTTTAAAAGTATATTATTTATTTATTTTTTTTCCATTTATTTTTATTTTATTAAAATACAAATGTCAATCAGACAGTTTCAAAACACCTTAACCATACAGAGTCGATGAATTAATACATAGCAAACTGTTTTCATGACGTTTTGGTATTGTACAAGGTGCATACATGATATTATATTTACAGGTTTTTTTATAGCTAAAATTATATCAAAAATTCAATAATTATTTACCTAGTGGATGACCATAGCACTAAAAGCCGACATAATATCCTGTCCAACCACCATTAGTGCAGATCTTGCCTATCATAGAATTATGTAGAAGCACAGCGTTATCTATCCCAACTGTACTGTCTATACACACACATCATGATTTTTTCTTCCTACAACCCTTCCTTTGTC
>PVKA01003992.1:31791-103730 GCA_004027165.1 Ctenomys sociabilis | reverse complement strand
CCAACACATGAACTTTATATTTCCTATGTGGTCATTGAAGTCTTCTCAGGGTTTATCTTGTAGTCCTGTACATTATTCTGTAGTTCCTTTGTCTGTGTCATCCATGTGGATGAGTCACGGCCAATGCTTGACCAGATTGCTCTCTGTGAGAGCCTGAGAGAAAGTTTTCTCTTCATGTGACTCTCCCCAGGCACACTTTGAACTTTAATCTCTTTCCTCTGTGGCTCCACAATCTCTTTGCTCAAAAAATTTGGAGCTCATCTGAGTCTCATGATATTGCAGTACAGGTTCTACTATGTCCTGAGTCTTCGCTGACCTTGAAAGGCTAGGGCCAAAATGTTGGCTGGCCTGTGGCTCTTCTCTTTCTCACAACTCTGACTTGTGATCTTAGGTTGTTAACCATCCAGAAGAAAAGCTGGTTAGTATCCTGCAGCATATGCCATTCACTTTGCCTTATCTGACTCAATTGATTTTACTTGTTGTACATTTCCTTTTGTATTTCTGCTTTTCGCTTGTTATGCTAGGGAGACTATATGATGTTTACACATGTGTGTCTGGTTTATTTCACTTATGAGTATATGTTCAAGTGGCATCCATTCAGTATAAATGCTTCAAACTTATCATTGTTAATAGTTGAGTAATACTCCACTATATAGAAACACCACATCTTTTTCAACCATTCCTCATGTGATGGACATCTTTGTTGTTTCCAAGATTTTGCTATTACACATTGTGCTGCTATAAACATAGGTACAGCATATACCTATGATACAATGTATCCAAATCCTTTGGGAAAATTCCCAGTAGGGGGATAGCTGGCTTGAATGGGATTTCTAGTCCTGTTTTTTGAGGAGTCTCCATACTGACCTCCACAATGGTTGTACTAGTCTACATTCCCACCAGCAGTGGAGAAGTGTTCCTTTTTCCCCACAACCTCTCCAACATTTGTTGTTGGTTGATTTCCTTATGATAGCCATTCTTTCTGGAGTGAGATGATATCTCAGTGTTTTTTTTATTTGCATTTCACGAATGGCTAGCGATGTGGAGCATTTTTTCATATATTTGTTCACTTCTTTAATTTCGTCCTCTGAGAAATGTGTATTCATCTCAGATGCCCATTTCTGAATTGGGTCTTTAAATGTGAGGGCCCTGTTATATCTTAGTTCTTTATAAATTCTAGATAGTAGACCTCTGTCTGATTGCTTATTAGTTAGGATTTTTTCAAAGTTTGTGGGTTGTCTTTTAACTCTGTTGACGATTTCTTTTGACATGCAGAAGCTACTTAAGAAGGGTTGATCCCAGTTGTTGATTCTTTTAAGTGCTTCCCGTGGGAATATATGTTTGTTCATGAACTCTTTACCTACCCCTATGTCTTCAAGAGTTCCTCTTGCTTTCTCTTCCAGGAGATTGAGTGTTTCTGTTTTAATGTTTAGATCTTTAAACCATTTTGACTTTAACTTAGTGCATGGTGATAGAGCTGTGTCAAGTTTCAGTTTTCGGCATGTAGAAAGCCATGTTGTCCAGCACCATTTGTTAAACAGGCTATCTTTCTCCCAGTGAGCTTGTGTAGCCCCTTTGTCACAGGTAAGATGGCTGAGTGTTTTCATAGATGCCTCTGCATATTCTAATTTATTCCACTGATCCTCAGGTCTATTTCATACACCATGACCAAGTAGGATTCATCCCAGGGATGCAAGGATGGTTCAATATTTGAAAATCTATAAATGTAATACACTATATTAATAGACTGAAATCTAAAAACCACATGATCATCTCAGTTGATGCAGAGAAAGCCTTTGACAAAGTCCAATACTCATTCATGTTCCAGGTCCTACAGAAAATTGGAGTAGATGGACTCTACCTTAACTTGATAAAAGCCATCTATGACAACCCAAAAGCTCATATAATCCTAAATGGGGAAAAACTGAAATCTTTTACTCTTAAATCAGGTACAAGACAAGGATGTCCTCTATCACCCCTCCTATTCAATATAGTGTTGGAATCCTTAGCAACGGCCATTAGAAAAGAGGGAGAAATAAAGGGAATAAGAATAGGAAAAGAAGTTAAATTATCACTATTTGCAGATGACATGATACTTTACTTGGAAGACCCCAAAAATTCCACCAAGAAACTACTAGAACTGATAGGGAAATTCAGTAGCATAGCAGGATACAAAATCAATACGCAGAAGTCAATAGCATTCCTCTTTACAGATAACAAACACATTGAAAGGGAAACTATAGAAAAAATACCTTTCACAATAGCACTGAGGAAAATGAAATACCTTGGGATTCACTTAACCAAGGAAGTCAAAGATCTTTTCACGGAAAATTACAACACCCTAAGAAAAGAGATTATGGAGGATTTCAGAAAATCGAAAGATATTCCCTGCTCCTGGATAGGAAGATCCAACATCGTGAAGATGGCCATATTCCAAAAATTGCTGTACAGATTTAATGCAATCCCTGTCAAACTGCCACCAACATACCTCCCAGATATCGAGAAATCAATCCTAAAATTTATTTGGAACCACAAACGACCTAGAATAGCAAAGGCAATCTTGGCCAATCAAGACAAGGCAGGAGGCATCACAATTCCTGATTTGAAATTATACTACAAAGCCACTATGATAAAATCAACATGGTATTGGCTTCATTCTTGTTAATACCAATTATTCTCAAATTGTTCATCCTGGTGTCATCTTGCAGGTGATGGATTAATTTTTCCTGCATTCTTGTGGTTTTTAAGAGATCCTTTTTCACCTTTTCACTCGATGCTCCAGCATCTTCAAGATCTGAAAGTCTGTCTTCGCTTTCACTCAAACAATTTTTTAGACTCGTGATTGATTTTTTTTAATTCTTCTATATCTCTTTGACTGTGTTTCATGTGTTCTATTTCTTTTCTGTATTGCTCATTCAACGAATCCATCATATTTCTGATCTCCTCTATTTTTTTATCCATGTCTTCCTTAGAGGTAGTTATTAATTCTTTTTTTGCAGTGTTTCTTCCAAGCTGCATTTCCTCTGTATGTTCCTGGACTTTTTTGTGTATTTCAGATGCTATGATTTCAATGAATTCTTTTTTTTCAAAGAGTTCTTTCTTTAATTTCTGAACTTATTTCTGCTTTGAGTTCCTCATGATCTTTCTCCTGTCGTTTCTTTGCTTCAGATGCTTTTAGTTCATATTCTTCAGCTGCAATAGTGCTCTCTGCACTTGTTCTAGGTGAGCATAGTTTTTCCACCCAATGTTTCTGAAATTCATTCTTCATTTCAGATACTATGTATTCAGATATTTCTTTTTTAATTTGCGGAATTAATTCTCGTTTTATTTCCTCTATAGCTTTCTGCTGTTGTTCCTTTGCTGCTGTATCTGTTCATTCATTTCAGCTGAGCTAGTGTCCTCTGCCCTTCCTAATGGACTCGAGGTCTGGGAAATTGTGCTTTTCCCCTTGTCTTTGCCATTATGTATAGTAGTGACCTTTGACCTTTGGTGTAGAGCTTTTGTGCAGCTATAGCCTTAGCTTGTTATGAGATTTGTGTGCCAGTTTAATAAGTTTGAGATTATCCAGGTATGCCTATCCTGGAACTAGCTGTTGTGTTTGTTCTTTTTTTTTGCTGCAGCTCCTTTGGTTAGCCTCTGTTGATTCCCTGTTCAGGCGAGCACGTACTGAACTGGGATACAGAACTAGTAATGAAAATTACCCATCTTAGCTGGAATTGCGGCATGGATCCGGAAAATTCCCGGAGTCAGCCCTTCTGTGTCAGACAGGTTGCTCTCTAGGTGGGTGGGCCTGGGCTTCATGAGTCTTCTGGGCTCACAAAAGGACAGTGGATAATCTTATTCACTGAGTAGGCTCTAAGGGGTCAGCCAGCCTGTGCTGGGCCTGGGTCTAAGAGCCGTAACCCGAGAAGGCTGGTAAAGGTCCCTCCTGTGCAGCAGGCCTGGAGCCCTCACTCACAGTCCAGCCTTTGCTGGGTTTTGGGCTGTGGCGTGGGACCAGGGATTGCTGAGAAATGTCCCGCCAGCGTGGCAGACTTGGAGTTCTCACTCCAGGCCCACCTGCACTGGGTGTGGGGCTTTGGGGTGGGACGGGTAATCACCTAGAAATGTTTCTCTGGCACGGTGTGCCTGGAGCTCTCACCAGCCATGGGGGCTGGGGGGGGCAGCGAATCCTTGGGAAATATCTCACGGGCACAGGGGGCCTGGAGTTCTACACTCACTGAACTTTGATGCCCAGAGAATCGGGGAAATTCCCACTCACTCAGCCGACTTTAGGTCAGGGGATTAGGGAGGTGCTGGTGAGTGGGTCCTGAGGTTTCAGGCCAGTCAATGGCTTGGAGGGCTTGGGGGCAGGGATCTGGGTAGCACGAGTGGGAAGAAGCCAATGGATCTCCCTCAGACTCACCACGCACTCACTGATCTGGGAAACCTGGTGAGTCCTGGAAATTGCCACTCACTGGGAGAGCTTGGGGTGGGTCCTGGAGGCCGCTGGAGTCAGCCGCTGTCTCAGGCTGGTCTCTGGCTGGGCGGCGTGGGCAGGGTTGAGTAGGCTGCTAGAGTTGGTCGCGCTGTCTCAGGCGGTCACTAGGGCTTCAACAAGTCGTTTTTAAAGATGATACAGCTAGATTTTCTTTTCTATTTTATTTTGAACCCTGTCTGACAGTGGTACCCAGCGATCTTCAGAAAGCTCATAATGTCATAACTACTCTGTGTTGATTACACAATATAAATAGCATTCAAATTTATTGAACTTTTCTTTTGAAGTTCAGGTTAGTTTCTTAGCCCCATACAAAGCAATATTTTATGTAGGTTGCACTTCCTTCAAGACAGAATGGACTGTGCAGAACGGGGGCTGACCCACTTGGGGGAAGAACTCACCTACGTGCTGTGGCCGGACATGTTTCATGTCCTACACGGCTCCTGTTGCGAAGAAGTTTTCTCGAACCCAAGGGCAAGTGAGCCTTGGAGTTGCAGTTGCTGTGGTTTTAAAGAAATTTCCAAAGTACTGGGAAAACATGTTTGAGGGAAAAAAAAGAAAAATTGAAGAATAAGTCGAATTTTATTTCTTCTTTTGTAAGACAGTTCTTCATTTTTCCTTTGTTCTTGAACTGTATCATGTCTTTGTCTAGAAAGTTCAGATTGCTTAGACACTATATTCTGCTTAGACACTGTATTCAATTACTTGTACATAAGTTGAAATATTCTCTTCCCAAGCTTAAAAACGTTTTTACGTAACAAGATACTATGTTAATAAAGCTATGTTTCTTACTAAACTAAAATAAAAGTTTATTTAGTTAAAATGTATGGATAATACAGACTATTTTCACCATTAATATATTCAATTTCTCACAGTGAAAAGAAATAAGAATGAATTTAATATGTAATGATAGGTGTACATTATTTTTGATTCAGTACTTTTTATATTCCTAATTCCTCTCTTTTATAAATTTAATTGAGACCATAACTGACAATGTGTTTGTAGCCTATCTTAGACAAATATTAAGTTCTTATTCTTAGGACTTATTTTTGTAGTGAAATTAAGTGTTGAGTTAAATGCAAGTAGGTATTCCACTTATTTCTATGAGACAAACAGTTCTAAAGCATCAGACAAAATTTATTTTGATAAAGTCAGTGATTTTGTCTCATTAACATGAGTAAAGATTAACATGACAAATTTCATCATATTGTGCTTTCTGGTTAGTCTTTTCTAAATTACACACTGTAAACATGGTCAAGATTTCAGCGAAGATTCCTAGACAATATTTTACGTTAGTAGATTTGGTGCTTTTTTCTTCTCATCTCTGTCAAGCAATTGGGGTTTCTTTTCTTCTCTGTTAAAACTAAAGCTGCAGCACCTTACAGAGGAGTACATTCCCCTACAGATATGTCCTAAGGAACAATTATCCAATGTTATTTGTTAAAATGGGGTAGGTTAGTAAGACTGTACAGTACAGTTACTATGCTTTTAGGTTTCAGTACTTGGGATTTGACAGTAGAGAAGAAAAATTGAGTTTTAATTTGAAGATAGCATGGCCACAGGGGAAGGTGAGCAGTTAAGAAACTACCAGAGCTGGTAAATATAAACTACTAAGCAGGAATGTTAGTGTCAAGAGATTTACTAGTTGAAATGACTTTAGAATATCCGTGCTAAACGCAGGCCAGGCTGGGCTCATGTGGGATGGTAGAGGACATGGTACCAGGTCAGTTATCAAAGGTAAGATCAGTTGTAAAGAGCACAAAGGTCCTACTAAACAGATTTAGAAGAATTCTTGATAACTTTGCTAATGTAGTGCACAATGGTATTTTCCAAAATTAAGTAATAAAGCTGCTTTTAGGTGCTGGTTTTCTTGATCTATTCTTCAAAAGACCACTAATGTGTACATGTGGGAAGATTCAAAATGGAATACACTGATTAAATTGGACAATAGCTTCTCATATTAGAATAACAACATCCACAAGGAATGTTTGAAGTGGAATTGTTAACCAAAAATTAGAAATTATTTTGAATAAATATAGTTTCATGATAATGTTACCATTCAACTTGGCCTCTGGGGTACGTAGAGAATAAAATCTTGCCCTATACCACTATGTTTGAGGCATTTCATTTAAAATAGGAATTGTTTTCTGGATTAAAGCTCCTGCTTGGGTAGACGCAGGGACAGGGTTTCAATCCCAGGCAAGCCAGTACCAGCCCCTCCCCCGGAGTGCGCTGACACAGCAATGGAGACTGGGCATGGTGGCTCATGCTTGTAATCCCAGTGCTTGGGAAACTGAAAACAGAAGGATCACTATGAGTCTGCCCGGTGTATGTAGCAGACCCTGTTGATCTTGTACTAAATACATTAGAAAAATAGCAATGGCTTTCAACCGAATAGGAAAATGAAATCCTCAGTACGCTATTATTTTAGTTTATGAATTGAGATGGTAAGATTACTTTTACAGCTTGCACAATTATCATTACCTCTACCAGTAAAATATTTTTTTAAATGCCTATACGGCTAACAAAGATTGTTGCGTGATTTTCCAGATAAAAGAACAGATGAATATAGGAGAAGAGAGAACTCAGAGAACACCCATGATGCATGTCTCATGGGGGAATTGCATCATGCTGCTTGAGCTTGCATAAGGACTATCTTCATCATTGCCTGAAGCCATTCTCTTAAACGCTGAGAATATGAAGGCGTCTGTGAAGATTGCCCAGAGAATGAAATTTTTACTGAAACTAGTCGAGATGAAAACCTGTGTCAAGAGGCCAAATGTTGAAAAGTAAAAATTTAAGCATTTACACTTTCTTTCTGCTACTTAGAGAGTAAAATGTATCTTTTCAAAAGCAATCTAGGATAGAACATTTGAAGTTAACCCAGCTGTACTCATGCATTTGCTGTGGCCTCAGACTTGTAGCAAATGTTATTCTTTGAAGCATAAGCTAGAATTTAATTTCATAATTCTTTGTTTATATTAACTCAAGCCCAGATACTCAAAATTTAAAATGAATGTCTACATTTATTTTTCACTGAAAATATAATATTTTCAAAGCTTTAAATGGATAGTATGTTAAATTCTAGTGATATTTATTTATAATCTCTAATCCTTGGTCAGAATGCAGTTAAAACAGCAAAAGAAGTTGAAATTCTGGAGCTTAATAACTGACAGTAAAATGATGGTTGAAATCTAGACAATAAGTATATATCTGAACATAATATAAACCACTTTGAGGTTGATATTTTCAATTATCTATTTTGTAATGACAGGAATACTGGTCAATATTTGATGACATATATTATGTATGCATACATATTTTTCTTCATATTTGTATGTGTATCATTATTATATATTTGTTATATGTTTCTATCACTTTCCAGTGAGAAAAGAGTAAAATTGAAACATTGTTACTTAATATTGAATCATACAAAAATGCAAAATTACTTATATGTCAATCTGGTAATAAGGTATAAAATATTTTAGAAAAATAATCATTTGTGTGGGCTTTAAATTGTTGCTATTCACTGTTCTGGAAGCCACACATTTCCGTGGAAACCACCACACTGGGCAGCTCCGTGGCCTACACTCAGTATCATACATTCGGCTTACGTGGGTAACACACACGGATTGGTTTGTGCCACTCCTCAGTGTTCTTGCTTTGTGCTGCTTTTCCAAATAGATTATAATAGCTGAAGGATGTTAGGTCTTTTAACTTTCCTTAATCTCAATTTTGAATATATTTCATCTATGTTATATACCCACACTAAAGCTAAATTTAAAATAATTTAATTACTTCATAAGATTTTTTTCTCACATTTTATTGCATTGTTTCATTGCTCTTAGCATTTTTTTCTGTTCTCCATTTCAACACCATCTGTGGGTTTCTGACTTTAAATTTACTCTTTTTTAACAATAATTAAGATGTTGAATATATGACTATGCAGCACTAATCCTTGTTTTCTCCCCATTAGAATATTTCCAATTTTTTGTACTGTCTTGTACTAACAAGCAATATTTACAGTTTCACACAAAATTTGCAGTAAGTATGCAGAGCCAAATTCCACTGAATTTATCATTTTAATCTTAGGTAGGTTATAAACACATCCCCAAACTGAAAAGAAATTACATGAATAATTTGAAGAATTCATAAATAATTACAGTTTGTTATCTTTATGCATTTTTCATCACTAATTCATTATGTTTCAACTAAAATGAGATATATAAATTACTCTATAAAACTGTTTTTCTGAAGTTGTCTGCTAACTATACTGCACTTTTAAGTCACGCAGTTTAATTTGTATCATGAACTATTACCGGAATGAAATTACACATTATGCTTCATTATATTAAACATATCATATATTATTGTTATTATTTTACAGGAATTATAAAAATCGCAGACAAAAAGATATTCTGTGTAACACAGGAAAGACAGAGCTTAAAGTTTAGTCTTTACAAAGAGAGTGTCTTTCATATTTTCTATTTTGTACCATACAAATGAAACAAACTTTTGTTTTCATGAATCATGTTATCAATTGACATTAACACAATTATTTAGTATTAGTATGCTATATCATTACAAAATATCAGAATTTAATTACGAAGGCAATCACTTTAGAAAAAACTGGAAACACCTTTTAAAATGCCAAACACATTTGTCTTACTAAACTACAGATGACTGCTGGAATTCCATGAAATATAGACCTTTTAGTTTGCAAATTATAGTGAAGGAAACTGCATGAAGGTTAACTTTATCCAGTAATGTGACTGAGCTCACATAACATTAAGCACATATTTGACTAAACATTATTCTTGGTGTGTCTGAGTTTGCTTAGAGGTAAAGAATCACATATTAATATGGCAGGAATTGCGTCTCGGTGTGGATACCACTCATCTGTCGCATACAAGTCTTGCAGAGAAATGAAGTCTGGTGAGAGGAATTATGTTCCTCTGCCTGCTGTGACATAGGACACAGGCATTCTTGTGTTTTCTGACTTCAGCATCAGATTTCAGCAATGACATCATGAGCCTTACTGGATTTCAGGCCCTCTGGTTCAAGATGGTATGATTTGTGGGATGTGGAGATCACTCAGTGCAAATCTTGGATCCTTTCAGTCTCTACAATTATGGGAGCCAATATTTTATATTAAGTACTAACAGATATATATATGTACTGTTGGATCTTGTTTTTTGAGGAAATAAAACTAATACAACCTATGAGACATGTATACAATATTTTCATTTCATGTATTTAGTATGGGGTCTCACTCTGCTGCTCAGACTTGTAATGATCCTCCTCTTTTCAGCCTCCCCATTACTGGGATTACAGGTGTGTGTCAGTCTTGGTAGACGGCTCAGCGTGCCTGGGGGTGGGGTCGGCATGGCGTGTGGTGCTGGGATCAAATCCTGGCCCCTGAGCTTGCCTAAGCAGGTGCTTAGTCTGCTGAACTATCTTGCCAATCCTAATATTTTCATTTCACAACAATAAAGTGAACAAATGAAGATTATACTTAGATGTGCTATGTAATTAAAATACATAAAAGTGAAATTCTCTAAGGTATTTTCGCTTTTCTCACATTGTACAACATTAGTGTATAGCCTCTGTCAGTATGTACTTTGTGGCACATTTTCATGAATTTAGTACTATATGAAACATTTGTTTTTCAGTTAGTTGTTTTGTAATATGAACGTCAATTGGGCTTACAATGAAGCACAGATGATTACAAACAGAAACAACAGAGAAATAAATTTTCAAACCTGAAATAAATTTGAGGAATTTAATATGCTAAAAGCAGAGAGTGACAATCAGGTACACTATCAATATTAAGACATTTTTGTGTTTTGTATTTTAGGCAAGAGTCTCTTGGGTGTTCAGGGTCTCACTACTAGAGCTGCCTGTTTACCGCCTCCCAAGAGCTGGGACTACAGGCGCTCACCACCATGCCCAGACTCAGTTGCCATCTCAGCAAGCCCTGGGTGTGGGGCCGGCACAGAAGGCCCAGGAATCAAAGCCCTTTGCACATGCACACAGGCACTTTAATCCACTGAGCTATTTAGCTGGCCTGGCCCTAAGAATCATATATTTCTGAAAAATTTTGCAAATATTTACATTTACTATTATGTTTTAAGAAAAATTGTATTTTTTATATTTGCAAAATAAACAAGGTATTGTTCAGATATTAGATAATTTTAAAAAATATATATATATGGTTTTCTCCCCTTTAGAATATTTCCGATTTTGTACTGTATTTTATGTACATATTCATATATATAACTAATTTTTAATTAATACTTAAAAGAATTTTGTATACAACATATACTGTGTATATTGCATCCAACCCTCCTAGTGTTCTGTCCCTCTAAATTCTTTAAATGTTAAAAAATTGGAACCATTGTAAAACAAAAATGCTATGAATCAATATACTAAAACAAATCCTATGATTTATCATATTTAATTACTATTTAAAATCATTAATGTAATTTAAACCTCTATAATCAAAAATAAAATAGCAGTCATGATAGTATCAGTAGCTTTGTCCTCATTTTGTATCTTAAAACACTCAGAAAATTTATTTTTAAAGCTGAGCATATACAGTTTTCAACTGAAGAATATTTTAATGTAAAGTTCTTATTTTAAAATGTTCACAACACCAAATACCTCAATTTAATATGTTTTAGCATACTTAGTGGTGAGTTCCAGAATTAACTTTATTTTAGGATATGAAAATTACACTACATTCCACTCAGTACAATTCAGTAAAGCATGGGAAAAAATGATTAAATATATATCCAATTCTCAATTATTCACACTAATGGAGGGGAAAAAAGGTGTATGTAGCATTAAAACAAAAGGAAAATCCTAATGCGTTTTTAGCTGTGGAACACAATTCATCACATCCATACCTTTCCATAGCATCCCCACTTCATATCCCTGTGAGGAAAAATCCTGCTCAGCTAAACTTTAAGGTCAAGAAAATGAAAGGCCTGATCAAAATGTTTTGGAATATTAGGGGTTCAATGAACAATTCAGAAAATTTATATTTTACTAAGTGTGAATCCAGATTATAGCAACAAATCTCATGCTATTTAAAAGGTTAATATTTATTTTAATAAATTAGAAATACTCTTTGGTAGTTATATTTTTTTCTCTTTCCTTCATCAGACATTTACATTATTTCTCATTGTTTATTGAGAGTAGACTATTGAAGTGAACACTATCCTACTCTCTTGGACATCATAATCTAATCCAAGGAATCAGAAACAAAATAAATAAAAACATTACAGTGGAGGTAAGTGTTAATGGAAATGGTGGATTTACTACTTTAAATTATGTTATCATGAAAATACTAGTTCTCATATATGATTATATAAGAATATAGTTCAAATGGAAAGAGACTAAAACAGCTGAAGAGGAAATATTCCACCCAGAATGAACCAACAACATAGTATTATGGGAATGCATGTGCTCGCAGGGAATATTACAGAATTGGCTGCTGTGATAACCGTATGAATTTATAGCTCTGAGTCATTAATACTAAAGCTTCCATTATTATACAGAAATATTATCTGTGACAAGTCTATTCTATTCAATACCCTCTTTGTTTTATCAAAATTACTCAGCCAGATATAACTAATAAACAATTCTACTAAACTCAATTCAAAACTGAATCAATGTAACATGTTTCTCACATAATTTACATTCTATTGTTTCATTTCACTTATATTTAGATCTTTATAAGTAAGGATCACCGTGTTACGTAATGCAAGTTCCTTTCCCTACGGTTGGTATATGAATTTATAGCTGAGTGAGAAATGCTCATTCTTATGGTAATGCCGTTACTGCTATAAGCAGCTGACTTTAAATGAGTTTTCGTTTTCCTTATATTCTGAACCTTGGATCAAATACCACTTACTCATGGAGGCCCTCCTTGACCAGCAGTTTCACATTTCCTATTTGATATATTTAATTCACTACACTTTCATACCTGCAATTTTGAATATTAACTGTGCCTACTTAAGTTATATCTGGCTCTTCCAGTATGCTAGTATTTCTTGCTGAATAGCTACCCCTGGAATTGCCATAAATAGGACTATAAAACTGTTCTTCATTGACAGAGATTAGAAAGAGATGTTGAACAAAGTTTCATAAATGATTCTATATCATATTCCTATTTCATTACTTTATTTAAGTGGAGTGTACACATATTTTATTTTTCATCGCAATAAAAATTTGAAAAAATATTTTAGTATTATTTCTATCTGTGCTTCTATTTCTATTTTAAAATATTCATTAAAACAGACTTTTGTGCTGTACTTTTCCTTTTGTTGTACTCCTTTATATTGGCACCCAGCAGATGGATTTCTCCATAGCCTACTTCTCAATTGTTGCTGTTTATCGATGTTATTATTCTTATAATAGGAACAGTTCAATTATAATTAGTGACTTATTGGTACTTTGGTTAAGAAGTATAATTTATTATACATTTTCTAGTACAGTAATAATTTGAAATATTTATCTTCATTTTCCATTTAACTCATTCAGACAAATATTTATAAGATTTACTGGGGCAACCCATTCAGGCCCCTTCTGTCCCTCTCTGACAGAAGCTTTTCTATCCAATAAAATATTTTTCCTTAAAAAAAAAAAAGAAAGATTTACTGCTGGAGTATGTATAGTGCAATTTCCTTATGTGACTTTTGTAATATTTTTCCTTCTTAAAAAATTCTACATAGGTCTTTCATTTCTCTCAGAAAATATTTGGGTGGTTTTAAAAATAAACAAAAATTTATGTCTTAATAGAATTGTACGTAAAATGTAAGCTAGTCACTTACCCTAAAAAGAGAAAATTATTTTTGATGTGTGTATTTGTATATTAAAATATTCATTAAGCCAGCATCAGAGTTAGGATTAGGATGGAAACATTCCTGATTGCACAACTGTTGTAGTCTGCATGCATGTAAAAATATCACCAAGTGAATGGTTACTGTTCTACAACCAACTGCAATAGTTGCCAGGCTGCAAGGGTCTCTGAGTACATGGATGACTGAGTACTATGAACTGAATCCTTAAGAACCAATTTCCTAAGCTGAATCACTTAAGAACATGGTATTTTGCTTCTCAAAGCAAAAGTCTTTTACTTGTGCAATTTTGGGTCTGGTAAGGGTGAAACCCTGTTTCTTCACATTACTCCAAAGAATTTTTTTCTGTTGTGCTATTCCAAAGGACTTAACATTTTTTTAATGCAAACATTTTCAGCAACCAAATTTTCCTCTGCTTATTCTTTGTAGACTCAAACTTGACCATAGCTTCCTTTAGGACCAAACTCAAAACATTTAAGATCATTCTCCTAGGCTATATTCTCTTGATTCTTAAGGTATGGCTTGTTAAAAGCTATAAAAATATCTGACCCATTGCCTGAAAATGTAATTATCTTGAAATACTCTCTATTAGTTTAATTAACATACTATTCTTAATCTCAATATCTGCCAAAGTTTCAAAACATAGCAAAATATAGACCAATTTTTCTGCTGGGGAAGGGGGAACATATGGCCTAGATTCCAATCGGCTATGTTGTCCTTGTTCCCAATTGAAACTTCTTGAGATTAGTCTTTACAGGTTTCATTTCTATTTTGTGGAATCTGTAAAGCTTCTTCTATGAAAATCTAAAAGTTTATAGCACTCCAAGGCTTCTTCTTCAGACACTATTTTCAAAGATTTCCAAATTCTTCCCATGAGCCATCCTAGCAGCTTCTGAACCACTGGATGGGTAGCATCATGGCATGGCCCCACCCCTGGTTCAGAAGTTTGTCTTAGTTACTTAATCTTTGCTGAGATACAATACCTGCAATCCCAAATTATAAGGAGAGAAACCTCACTTGGCTTACATTTTGGCTCAGGTTTTAGTTCGAAGTCAGCTGGCATCACTGGGACAACATAGCAGAGGAGAAAGACCTCAAAGCATGGTGGTAGGAAGGAGGCAGAAATCAAGGGAAAAGGAAGACAGGCATCTCCTTCAAGGCTGTGCCCCCATCGCCACGTCCTCCGAACAGCCTTCACCCTGCAAGATCACATTTACCTGTGTGTTTATCAGTGTACTAGTCCACTAATGACTATTCTGTCCCTGTGATACTGTCACCCACCCAAAGCCCCATTTATGAAGTTTTGGAGGGATTTCTACATAATAACCATCAGAGTCTTCTATCTTGCATCCTTTGAAAATATACTATTTATGTATTTATAAATGTATTAATAATTCCAAAGACTTAATTTATTTAGTATGTGAATCTTGAATTTTAAATAATAATATATACATTTTCTTCTTCCTTTTCCTTCCACGCTTTCTTTTATTTCTACTTCCTTTATATATGGTAATATTTGCTCCTATGGGGTTAGAAATTTCTTGCCATAGAGATTAGAGCAACCAGCAATCACAGAAAAATAATTTCTACGCCAAACATGTAAAAATTAATCAGTAGAAAACTAATAAGCCTGTTGTTTACAATATAATAATGTCAGACAAAAATATAATCAAAATAATACAGTTCAATGACTTTTGAAGACAACATCACGAATATATATCTGTGGCCCACAGAGGTGGGTTCCAGCAATCGCCTTCTTTTCCCTAGAGAAAAATAGTTGCATAGGAAAACTTGTATCTATAACATATTGCTCTATTTTTTCCAGTTTTAATACACTAATAGAATACTAACTGTGGTACAAAATTACAATGAATATTTCACTCTAAAACATATTACATGAAAGGGCACATTAGTATTTACCCCCCTTAATCTGCTTCCTTTCATTACAAATGCATTTATCTCAACATGTGTCTTTCTAGAGCAGTTCTAGGAATTCCTCTGTTTAGCTGCGTTGCTCTTGCTGCCTCGCGGTCCTGAATGCATCTAAATTTTCATTTTTCATGATCATTTTTACTTTCTGGAAGAGTCAGGAATTGGTTAATGCTCAGTACAGTGAAAAAAGTAGATTCGAATGTAGCATAATGTTTTCCCATTTTGCCTTTTTTCTACATGGAACTGGGTCGTGGCATTCATGTGCTTTATTCATACTGTATAAAAGCATCTGTGAGGACATCCAATACGACTTCAGAAAACAAAAGAATAGTGCAGTAAGTATGTTTTCTGTGAATGAGTTTAATGGTAGTATGCGTTTTACTGTAATTTCTAAAAAATTAGTAGGCCCTTACAGATACAATTTTAAAGAATGTATATACCTAAAGCAATACTATTATTTTAGAGATATAAAACCATAACATTCACACATCTTCTTTCCCAAGGTCAATGGCTTAAGTCATTAAACATCCATAATAAAGTTTCAAATCTTGGATCTTAAGGTACAAGTTATACCCAACTACTCCAATCTGCATATAAATTTTGATTTTCTCAGAGATAATAAATAACACTTTATCAGTAATTTTTTGGAATATTAAGCAGGCCAAAACCACAATTTTTCGCACATTATGTAAATAACTTCAAACCTGAACAAATTCTGTTTAGTTTATTAAACAGATCTTTAAACTTTGCCTAAAGCATAAATACTGATTATTAATATGGTTTGAAACTTACAGTTAAACTCTTCCCCACTCTAGTCTGTGTGCTAATGGAACATTCTCTACTACAGATAGGGCTAAAAAACAGAGCAACATATTGCTAGCTTTCTAATGCAAATAAATCAAAGGTAACATTTTATTGGGGTTTAGAAATTCAAGGGCTTTCTACTTTGATACGTATTTCTTGCTGCAATATTTCTTAGTTTTTCTGTCCTTACAAATTTGAGTATCAATTGACTATGCCTGGAAACAATGTAACTTTCAAAATTTTTCAATTTATAGGATTATCTGATATGTAGAATTAATAGATATTAGTGCCAGATTCAAAGTACTAGCAATATACTATATCGTTTTTATCTTTCATTAATGGCAGATAGGACTTTTTCAATACTCTCAAAATTATCTACCTTATCCCATGTTCTTAATATAAACCTTAAGTTATAATCATTGCTAGTTTTGTAGCAATCTTACTGTTCCTACTTCCTACACAAATAACAAATGAAAAGCTCTATACTGTAGTGTATCTTTTGCAATCAGAAAAACACTGAGTTTCAATCAGTTGGTGCAAGCTCTATTTTCTGAATTTTCAGGATAATTAGAGAATTTGGATTTCCTGTGTATTTTTCATTTTGTAAATGCTTTCAAGTAATTGAATTTAAACATGAAATTGCATGCTCATTTCAACATATCTTTGAACTAGATACAGTCCAAAGACTATGAAATTGAAATTTCAGGAATATCAGTAAATCCACTTACCTATCATAAAAGATCCAATGAAAATCATGAAAGGAGTTCTCCCAACATTTTAGTACATAAGAACTGAAGAGAGAATGTGGTACTGTGAGCAAAATTGCAACTAAATAAACAAAATGTACTTATTACAGTTTCTAAAAATTTGAACAAGTTATAACTTTTTGTTATGGCTGGCAGTCAGAAGTCTCTTCAAAGCTTTGTGCATTGTAGGCAAGGATTTTGCAGAGGTGGCTGGATCCAGAATGTGTGATACTGAGATTGAATCACGGTTATAAGATAGGACAAAGGGCCCTAGGATTAAGAGTATTTGAGTGTCTCTTGCTTAAGTACATCAGAGAAGATATAAGAGACAGAGTGCTGGGGAAATAGCTCCATGGTCTAAGTACCTGGCTGGCAATCTCAAGGACCTGAATTTGATCCCTTAGTACCACTTGCCATGCCTGTGCTGGCCACCAAACTCTGGAGTGGTGACAAAGTGTAGTAAAACCCTGTACAAAACAAATAAAAAATCAAACAAATAAATAAATAAATTTTTAAAATGAAAAGAAAGAGAGCTGGATTTAATCCAGCTTGTTTTGCTATCTGTGCATACTGAAAGTTGTTTCTTCTCTGTTATTCCACCCTGCCTTAAAACCAGCTGATTATGGACTGAAACCTCTACAAACAGTGAGTTAAATAAATATCTCTTCCATTAGTTTTGGGTGTCTGACCTTTTATCTCAGTCAATGAGAAAAGTAAGACATTTCTCTAAATTCATTTTTCTCAATTTTTTTAGTTTATTTGTTTATTTTTTAAATTAATTTTATTGAGAAAAAATAGCAATGAGACAGTTTCAAAACCAATTAATAGGACAGTTTCAATAATTAATACATTGCATATTGTTGTCTTTGTAGTGGTCATTCATAGTACAAGATCCAGACAAGATATGCTATTCAAACATTATTAATACAAATCTTTCTTCTCATTGAATTAAGAGAAAGTAGCTTATATCTATCCTATTTTATATATACAGATATAAAATGGTCCTTCATTTGTATCCCCATTTTTTGTTTTGTTTGGTCAGAGATGGGTATTCCATTGGCATTTAAATATTGCAGGTGTGTGAATTCAGCAAAATAATCCAATGCAGTTCAGTAGTACATAATAGTAGTGGGTTTTCCACAGGACTGGCAATGACAGGAGTTGTTGACATGAGGCTTTTCCAGCTCAGCATATTAATATGCTTTACATTTTATACCTTGTTTTTATACTTTTGTGCTGGATGGTTCAGAACAAGATAAAGCAAGACCTATATAACAAGAAATGTAACTTTTGTTTCTGACAAGTTCAGTCAAGTCCCTACAGGATTTACTCTGAAATCCTGGAAAAAATATTACCTAATGAACTGCTACAAGGATTACATTCTGTTATACATGTAAAATGTAAATAGTCTGGTGAAAGCGTGAATACTTGATAAATTTTCTGTTTTGAGATGGTAGTACATACTAAACATTTTTTTGAAAAAATATTACTAAATTTGGAAATTTAAATGTAGATAATGAAAGACAAGTCTAAGGTAACGTTCTCTTTTTAATTGTACAAAAATCATTCTCTGGCTACTTAATTCAAATTTCAAACAGATATTCATATCAACTCGGTTAATCTGAATAAAATTGGTGTTTAATGTACCTCATCCTTAATGGTTTTGTTTTCTATGAAACAATTTTCTGGTTGTCATGGTTTACCTATGAGAGATCTTTGAAATTTGTAATTCTATAGATTATTGACATTTTAGTCTTTTATGTTTCTGAGAAACTCTAATGATCACTGAATAATACCAATATTTTAAACTACACCAAAAAGGAACACAAAAGTAATTACAAAGAAAAAAATTTTAGATTTTTCATTGCTTTGTTTATGTTCACCTATACAATCTTTTTTTAAATTTTTTATTTATTGAAGTACAAATATCAATCAGACAGTTTTAAGACAGATTAACAAGACAGATTCGATAAATTAATACATTGCAAACTGTTTTCATACTGTTTTTGTATCGTACAAGGTGCATACATGATATTATAGTTACAGATATTATTTTAGCAGATGTCTCTTATCAGTAAATTAAGAGTGTAGATGCTTACTTATTTTTATACCTGAAATATATCAAAAATTCAATAATTATTTTCCTAATGCATGACCATAGTACTAGAAGCCAACATAATATCCTGTCCAACCACCATTAATGCAGATCTTGCCTCTCATAGGATTATGTAGAAGCACAGCGTTATCTATCCCAACTGTACTGTCTATATACACACATCCTGATTTTTTTCTTTCTATACCCCTTCATTTGTCTACACCTGTCAAAGATGGGCACTCCAATGTCATTCAACTAACTTAGGTGCTTGAACTCAACAACACAATCCAACAGTCCAGCATTCCACAACAATAGTGAGTAATTCAAAGAAGTTGTCAACCATAGCCATTTACAGCTCAGCTTAATATTATGGCCCCACGATGTATACTTCATTTTTATACTTTTCTGCTGGATGGTTAAGACCTAGATAGATGTCCATCACATGAGGAATGGTTGAAAAAGATGTGGTATTTCTGTATAATGGAGTATTACTCAGCTATTAAGAATGATTAGTTTGAAGCATTTATACTGACGTGGATACCACTTGAACATATACTAATAAGTGAAATAAACAAGACACACATATGTAAATATCATATAGTCTCCCTGGTATAACAAGCGAAAAGCAGAAATACAAAAGGAAATGTACAACAACTAAAATCAATTGAGTCCGATAAGGCTAAGTGAATGGCATATGCTGCAGGATACTAATCAGCTTTTCTTCTGGATGGTTAACAACCTAAGTTCACAAGTCAGAGTTGGAGAAATAGAAGAGCCACAAGGCTAGCCAACATTTTGGCCCTAGCCTTTCAAGGTCAGTGAAAACTCAGGACATAGCAGAACCTGTACTGCAACATCATGAAACTCAGTTGAGCTCCAAATTTTCTGAACAAGGAGATTATGGAGCCACAGAAGAAAGAGACTGAAGTTCTATGGTGTGCCTGGGGAGAGTCACATGGAGAAAAAACTTTCTCTCAAGCTCTCATAGAGAGCAAACTGGTCAAGCATTGGCCATGACTCATCCACATGGATGACACAGACAAAGGATGTACAGAATAATGTACAGGACTACAAGATAAACCCTGAGGGGACTTCACTGACCACATAAGAAACATAAAGTACATGTGTTGGTATATGTCACCTACACATTCTTAAGTCCTCATTTTCCTTCTCTATGATAAATTTCCTGTGCATGTTCACAACTTTTATACAATTCTATCACTTTTAGTTAGTAAGTTTCAATTTTAAAGAACCATTAATGAGGTTTGTATTTATACTGAAATTCTAACTATACTTCGAATATGCAATTTTTATGAAATTTTTTTTTCTGTATTTGATGGAAGGGTCGATAGGGTGCTCACGATCTCACTGCTACATTGGACTCATAGTGATCTGCCTGCTTACAGCCTCCTAAGAGCTGGGATTAGGCCCATGTCATCATGCCTAGTTGCATGTCAGTATGCCCAGGGCACAGGACCAGCATGGCAGGCTGGGTGATTGAATCTGGCCCTTGTGCCTGCTGGCAGGGGCTTTAAACCACTGAGATATTCTGCTGGCCCTATAAATTATTTTTGAAACACAGTATTTATAATGTATTTCAAATGGCAAGGCAATGTGCACAATATTTGAAATTTAAAAGCTTAATCTTTTTGCAAATGGAAATATGTGCATTAGATTATAGAAAATATAAACATCGTTTTAACTTTTTTCTGTAATAAAGATAATAAATACTCATTATTCAGTGGAAGATAATTTTTATAATTGTAAAAATCCAATGTTGCATTACATTAAATGTTATGCAAATGAATAAATATTCTGTATAAGAATGTAAATATATTTTCCTATGTAGTGCTATAATCTGTACTCATTTTATTATGATGATGCAAATTTAAGGTAAATTATAAGCTGTGCTTCCTACAATGTGTAATAAATAAATTGTAACTTGAATATCTACCCTATTTATCATAGGACCGTAATTTAGGAGACAACATTGAGGATTTTCTTATATTTTGGTATCTATAAATCTCTAATCAGGGGCCAAATTAATTTCAGGAAAGTCAATGTAGTCTGTGCAATGTTCCATGTAATAACTGCTCTCTGGAAAACTAGTAAGATAATTCATCACAGAAGAAATAGACCACTGTTACTTTGATTGGCTCAGTTCCCCCCACCAAAAAGGAAATACTGGAATAAAAACAGAACAAGAAAGAAAGTGTGAAAAAAAAAGGTTGGCTCTTTTACAAAAGACCAAACGAGTATGTAGGAACCTATGATAAATTCCAAATGGTTTTCTACGCATGATCATTTATCTGTGTTTAGAGTCTTTGGCATTATTCAATAGAGCTCTATTGTGACAAATTTCTCCCCAAATAGACTCAGTTTTGATTATCCTTATCTGTCTGCAGAGATCCTCAGTTTGCTATTGACTGCCCTACATCCCAAACTTGCAAAATATTCTTTCTCTAGCCCTTACTAACAAATCTATCTATAGATTTTTACATTGAGTTCAAACCTTTTAAAGTGAAGAATACATGAGTTTTCTCTCATTATTGTGATTCTCCCTTTATGTGATCTATTTAATTATGTTAGGCAAGTCATGTCAAAGGACTAAATATACACCACAACAGTGATTCAGAAAACAAATACAGTGACAAGAATTGATGACAAACGTAGTGCTACACGTAATAAGTAAGTTTCTAATACCCCACCAAAAACTAATCAGTAGGAAGTGTTAAGAATCAAAACAGGAAAATGTGAAAAGAAATATGCACTGTAGGAGGAAACAGAAGACCAAGAATGTATTAAAACTCTAACTACCAGTAAAATGGGAAGAAAATCATACAAGAGAACCAAAGAAGTCTTTCTTTCAGACATTGATATTTTAAAGAGCCACGCACAGCTGATATCGCTGTTGATACAACTACAGCTGTATGTCAAGTCAGTGTCTGAGCAAATTTACATTTTTGTGTTATCATTGTATTGTCAAATTATTTCTTTAGTAAATAAGGATTATCTTTGCAGCATAATTAAGTAATTTTATATTAACCACTTGTGCATGAAAAATATCTTAATGCACTAAAATTGTTACAAAGTTTCATGATTAGATGTCCACAACAGTCTCACAAATAGGAAAGAGTGAACTGATATAAAAGGGACTTCCTTTTGTCACTCTTCCATATGCACCATGGAGTCCTACTCTGTCTTGACTGATACAGCTCTATTAGGAAGCTTCCATTTTACCTCTGGGACAACGTTTTCAGCTCCCCTCACCTGGTCATTGCTCTCCCAAATGAGAATTTTCTCTTTCTTTGTGTCTGTTTCTCAATATTATACTTTCTGACTAGAAGTAGTTTTATAAAATGATGACTTTATACACGGTGCAGGTATGTTTGTCTTATATAGTTTTGATAATATTCTTAATGTTTATGTCATCGTCTTCCAGTTTGATTCAGTAGGGTCATTATGTAATCATTTTCTTGTGTTAAACTGTTTTAATACCTTGATCTGTTTTAAAAACTGTGCGAGGGGCCAGGAAGATGGCTCAGTAGAATAAGGGCTTACCTGTCAAGCACAAGGGACTGAGTTCAATCCCCAGTTCCACAAAATAAAAAGTAAAAGCTGTGTGACTTTTGGCCAAAGAAGTGCATTTAGTTCTCATATGTGTCTTTGACACTCTTATTTTTAATTTTTTTTCCATTTTAAATGATTTTATTATTTTTAATGCATAGCAAATTTTTATATTCATGCATCAAAATAAATAATATCCAATTATTTATCATTTCAAGAAACTGGTTCTTAATGATTTTGATAGAGTAAAACAAAGTGACATTCATGATATACACAATGCAATAAAAGACAGTATTTATAGGGGCTCATGCATACATCATAACTTCTGATAGTTATGTGATACTGGGATAAGTATTTTACTGTCAATATCTCAAAAATAAAAATAAAAAATTAGGTGGATACTGATCAAATGGCTATAAAGCAGTAGAAATAAGATTGGAACTTCTTCTAATTCTATATATTAGATTTATATATTTATTTTTATTTTTTGTGGCTTATTTATTTTCTAAAGTGAATTTTAGAAAAATATTTCTGAAATAAATACACAACATGAGATTAAAAATCCATTTCACATTGTAAAAAATTATTTATAAACTTAAATGATTATAACTCTTGTCTAAAATAAGAGTGAAGAACAATTGACCGATCAGTCATATAATAGTTCACTATGTGCCAAAATCAAGAAAATTATGTTCATATAATTAGAATTCTCAAAGTAGAAAGGGGTAGGCAATAAATATTTAAAGATTTAAAATTTCTAAATTTAGTTAAAATTATACCACATTTCCAAGACAAATGAGCCTTTTGTATAAGAAATATGAATAAAATCATACCAAGGTACACAAAAACAAATTGTCCAAAACTAATTGTAAAGCAAAAAACCATTTAAGCATATACATAGAAAAATATTAACTATGGAAAAACAAGATTAAATAGCATTTTATTCCACATTAGAAAAAAAAAAGAGCAAGATGGTTAGAAACTAGACTTATTTATTCAAAAGGCTGAAAAAAAAGAATCTTCCCTCATTGAATTTTATACTTAGCAAACATGCCTTTGAACTGTGAAAGTAAAATATTTACCAGTTATACAAACTCAAAATATTCTAATACATCCAATGTAGCATATAGAAAATAACAGAGACCATAATCCAGAAGACAAGAGAAGTATCCATGTGGTCCTGAATAAAGTATTAAGACCTCTCAAAATGGTGGTTATACAGGATATGTAAAGTATAGTTATATTAGATGAACCCATTTAAAAAGGTCATTGAAGATTTCTACAAAATGGTATTAATCTTATGTCAGGTTATATACATATATTTTGCATACATGCATGTGTGTGTGTGTGTGTGTGTGTGTGTGTGTAAAAGACAACTAATATAAAGTTGATGGAAAATAAAAACACATTTTTAAAAATTTCCTAATACTAGAAGAAAATACCATACCAAGTCTTATAAGTACATTGTAAGTCAAAGAAACAAAACAAAAATTAAAATTAAGAAATATTCAGAAAATTAAATAAATTTTAGTTAATTCAAAATTAAATTAAATATTAGAAAATAATATTCAAACATTAAAATTAAATTGTTAGTCCAACTAAGAGGCCAGAATGTAGTGAATAATATGTACAACTTTGTGATCATTTAAGAGTACTCACAGAGAATTTGATTAGGTTAATATATGAAAATATGAACTAAGAAAAAGCTTTCATGATAGTGCAGAATTACTAAGAAGAAAACTACAAACATACTGGAATGACAAATATATGACCTGCACTTTTAGCAGCTTGGGGATAGAATATTACACAAAGTTCTAGTATATGGTGGATGAAGACAGTGTCTGTGATACTTACTGGAGGCCGGGTATCACTTGTGGGACTGAGCTACTGCTATTTCCTTGTTATCTACCCTATAGATCCAGCCAGAATCATGACCCATAGGGTGCAGAAGTCCATTTATATAGTATGCTGATGAAAATATTTTGCTTCTGTATACTAAAGAATTAATTGAAAGACTGCTGTTTTATACCTCTTTTCTCATTTAATTGTTTGCCCTCTTTGGTGGATTCTTTCCATCCTCATTCATAGAAGTATGGACATTTATTTGGGGGTGGAATCAGGGATTGAACTCAGGCCCTTGTGCTTGCCAGGGAAGTGCTTATTCACTGAGCCATCACCCTGGCCCCAAATTATAGTCATTTTGATCCCTCTCCCGAATACCTTTAGAAGTCTGTATAGGGTTGGCTTTGTTTTCTTGAAATTCTTTAGAAGTATTTCACTTCTCCATCAAAAGTGAAAGAGAGTTTTGCAGGTTATATCAGTCTGGGTTGGAATTTGTTTTCTTGCAAGACTTTAAGTCCTTTGCTCCATGCTCTTCTTGACTTGATGGTTTGTGAAGAGAAATCTTGCATTATTCTGATGGGTTCCCTTTAAATGTGATCTGTTTCTTTTCTCCAGCAGCTTTCAGTTTATTGTTCCTGTGCTGAATTTCTGGGAATTTAATTATTGTATGTCTGTTTGTGGTTTTCATTGAGTTGATGTTATTTGGAGTTTTATATGCTTTAGCTACTGAATGTCAGATTGTTTCCCCATACTTGAGAAGTTTTTTGTGATTACTTCTGCCCATATTCTTTTTATATCATTTGTATTGACTCCTTCTTTCTTATTGATGCTTATTAGTCTTATGTTGTTCATCTTTGTATCATCTTGCAGATGTGGCAAGATGTGGAATTATTTTTTCCTGCATCCTAATTATCTTAAAGAGATCTTTTCTTACATTTCACAAGCTGCAATGGTGTCTTCAAGGTCTGAAAGTCTATTTTCCACTTTCATTCAAATGGTTTCCCTACTTGTGATTAAGGTTTTAATTTATATATATCACTTTAAATCTGCTTCATGTATTCTATTTCTTTTCTGCATTGCTCATTAAAGGATTTAATCATTTTTCTATTCTCTATTTTTTTTATCAGTGTCTTCTTTAGAAGCAATTAGTACTTGTTTGGTGAAAGTTATTTCTTTTTGTACTTCAGAAATTACTTCTGATCTGATTTTCCCTATATCTTTCCGCAGTTGTATCTTTATTTCAGATGCTGGTATTTCAGAGATTTCTTTTATTCTATTGTCTCCTGCATTTGTTCTAGATGGGCTTGGTGCCTGAGAATGCATTCTGCTCCTTCTCTTTGTCATTTTGTATAGCACTGTCTTCTGACCTTTGGTGTAAAGCTTTGGGTCAGTTACTACCTTAGCACCAGGTCCAGATCTAACAAGTTCAATCTTGTCCAGGTGGGTGTGGCTTGGGTCTAGCTTCTGTGCTCTACTTCTTCCTGTTACAGCCCTTGGAAGTGAACCAACTGTATCCCTCTGACAAGATACTCTCACCTGGATCAGCTGAGTGGGTCTTTCCTCTAGCATTTTAGCAGAGACGTCTGCCTCAGTGCTCTACTCCAGGCCTCTGTGATGAAGGAAGTTCCACTCTCATGCCAGGCGCTGGCTAGAGTGAGCATCCAGAGGGCCCCAGGCAGTCCCACTCATGCAGGGCCTGAGTGCTGGCTGGAGTCTCTTTAACACTTTTAAATCAATGATTTCTGTTTTTCAGTTCACATTTCCTCATGTAATATTACAAGATTCTCAAAACATGCCATTCCTGCCACAGCCCCAGAGTCGTACATTAACCCACGTCACCACAAGTTCCTTTAATTGGGTAATTGTATTAAAAACAACTAATAAGCACACTTATTTCTATTGAGGTACTTTTATTCCAGTCCATGTTAGCTGAAAAAGAAATACATGTGAATACTGTGACATGTATATATCTATATCTATAAATATGTCTCCATTTCATGAACAGTCACTATATCAAATCACTATATTAAGAATTTTTAGATGATTCTGCAAATAATTAATTTTATATCTATCACTCTAGCTGCTTATTTCTTTGACTCTCTTCCATTACAACAATGCCAAGTCCCTTTCAACGTGAAATGTCCCTTCCAACATCTGCATTCACCTGTAAATTGTGAAATTAGTGTGCTAATACTTCTAGTCCTCACCCATCCCATCTCATTGCTCCTTTGGAATTTGATCTCTCTCTCTCTCTCTCTCTCTCTCTCTCTCTCTCTCTCTCTCTCTCTCATAGATAATATTAATTTGTGTCAAAAATTACCACAGTGTTCATCCATTCACCTATTAAAAACATTTTTAAGGCTTGATTCCAGTTTTTAGAATTTATACCAAAGAGTTGCTAAAAAGGTTTTGCATATACTTGTCTGTTTTGAGACAGGGTCTCGGTATAGGTTCTGCTTTCCTTGAACTCATTATGTAGCCCAAGCTGGCCTCAAACTGGCAATAATCCCCTTGCCTCAGTATTCAGCATGTTGGCCTACAGGTGTGTGCCATCATTTCTAGCTTGCATACAGATTTTTATACAGAAAAAAATGTATTCATTTTTCAAATTATTTGAGAAAATATAGAATTTTTATAATGTAAAACAATGAATACATTCTATAGAAAATGTTACTCTTTTAGAACTAATTTGTATTCCTTATTGAGATAAAGTAAAAACTTGCACTATTCTACCTTTTTTCTCCTCCCCAGTATTTGGCTTTGTTGGGCCCTGGGTTTCTGCTTGCTGTGATGTCCGGCTCCCGACATCACTGTAGTGAACAGTGCAGCAGCATGTACTCTAACAGTGCAGGAGGGTAGTCATCTCTCTATATGGCTCTTCACTGTTTTAAGTCTCTTTAACTATAACAAAATACCTTATGAAGGGCAAGCTCATGAGTTATACTGGTTTTGTGAAGCAAGAGCACAGTGTTGGTATTTGATCTGCTCTGCTGTGGGCCTCTTTGGTAGCACTACACAAAGATAGTCAGGTAAGTAGGTTTTAAAACTATTTGCAGCAGCAAAAGCTACAACATGACTAGATAAGTCAGTCTTGTACTATTTTAATAACATTTTATAAGAAATAAACAGTGTCTGAAAAATAATAAATACTTCAGTTTCTTTATGAGTAAAACTCTCATTGCCCTAGGACTTCCCACTGAAACTGAGGTCTTAAAAATTCCATCCACTATGCATCCAGAAAATCTGGGAGGATTCTCTATATAAAAATTTGAGAAACTGTATTATAAATTTCCATATGGCTCTCAAATTTGTATGATGATTGCATTATAAGTTCTTGTAAGAAAATATATGCAATGCTCGTCAAATAAAAGAGGGGTAGAGATGAAAAAATATTGTGATGATGTGTTACATTCATGTGTCAATACCCTAAGTGAATGTGTTCATTGTGTGCCACATACATTTACTAATAAGAGAGAAACTAGAAATGATAGTGTGAAATTTAATATGTTTCATTTTCTGAATATATTTTAAATAAATTCTTAGTAGAGACCTGTCTATAGGTTGCCTTTCATAGTTTTAAGCTTATTTTCTTTATGTAATAATTTCTATTCCATCTAAAAAATTCTTACTAAACCTTGCATCAACGATATTTTATATATACTAGTAACATTTTTAAGTTGAAATTTATTTATATATATATATATATGTATGTATATAATATACATATATACATATACATACATACATACATATACATATGCATATGCATATGCATATGCATATACATATACATATACATATACATATACATATACATATATATATATATATATATATATATATATATATATATAGTTGGGGGATAGAGGTTCTGATTTTATTTCTAATATGTACAGTGAGGGCCGACCAAATAGTTCGGCAGATTCAAGTGCCTGCAAGCAAGCACAGGGCCAATGACGCCATCCTGGGCATGCTGTGTCAGCCCCGTCTCCAGGGTGTGCTGAGATGGCAATTGAGACTGGGTGTGGTGGCACATGCCTATAATCCCAACTTTTAGGAGGCTGTGAACAGGAGAATCACTGTAAGTCCAATCCAGTAGTGAGACCCTGAACACCCTATGGACCCTTCCTTAAAATACAAAAAAAAAAGTATAGCTGATGTAATCTGTAGAAAGTTGCTTGATTATATTGAATTAGTGATACTATCACTTCTTGGAGGTAAATGATTTTGTCACAGAATTATAAGAAGACAGTAAAAAGAAACTCAACATTTTTTGACAATAGGAAAACCAATACATAAGTAGCATATATATTGTAAGTTACTCTGTTTCTGTCTTTATTCTATTTATTTTTGCTTCTGGTTTTACTCTTCAAAATTGAATTAAAGTAAAGCAAATAAAAGAAAATTTAAAGTGAGAGACAAATCTTACAACACTGACATAATATGACAGTTGTATTTCATAATTAACATGGGAGCCAGGAGACTCATAATTCTGCCATGGGTAGGATGCGGTGGACAGAGAGAGAAGCCAGAAGTGTCCCGGAGACCATGAATAGGCCTTATGTGCAGGTCTGGAACAAATGGCACACTGGAGTTGATCTGTATGTTCTCATGAAGGCATAGTATTTGTTGAAGTTGGTAAAGGAGGTATTACTTAGACAAGAATTTTTTTGCACTTTCCTCCTCAGTTATGTGCTATTTGCTTTTATCCCATGAAGATGAATAAAAAAAGCAGAATTTCTGGTTTCATGGCAAAAAACAAGATAGTAGGAAAATCAGAATTTTAACATTATAGTTTTTCTTTTGGCCAGCTAATTAAACCGCAGGCCCCATCACTGGGTCCATACTGACTTACCAGGACAATGTCATTTGCAAAGAACTCACTTTCTGCATGCTCAGAGGTAAAACAGCATTCACTAAGAATCTACTGAAACCACATACTACATTTGTAATACCTAGCAGAGATCTGGCTCACAGATCAGTATTAACTAGTGATAAGTATGAATTATCATGAGCATTTTTTTTATGTTTTAAACTTATCTAGAATGCAGCTGAAGAGTATAATTCATGCCCTTATGATTCATTCATGTTCCTACATGTCAGTTAGTAGTAATAAGCAACCCTTTTGTAAAAGCTTTAAAGGGTCTGGGGCTGTAGCATATGCTTAGTATTCATGAGGTTCTGATTTTGAGCTGTCTTTGAACCTCTTGCAGAAAGCCTCAAAGAGGTACCCAAAATTCAGATTGCTAGATTTTTTTTTTTTTAGAATTAATTTATGGCTCTTCAGTATCTGCCGAACCTGGTGCTGCAGCACTAAAATTTATATTTAAATTTCTATATTTACTTGCAGTATTTATTGATCTTTTTGTGAAATGTTTTAAATATGTTTGTAGATTTTCTCCCTTCCTTTTATCTTTCTCTCTCTCTTTTTTCTTTCTTCCTTCCTTTTTTCTTTCTCTCTCTCTTTCTCTATATCTCTCCCTTCCTTCCTTCCTTCCTTCCTTCCTTCCTTCCTTCCTTCCTTCCTTCCTTCCTTCCTTCCTTCCTTCCTTCCTTTCTTTCTTTCTTTCTTTCTTTCTTTCTTTCTTTCTTTCTTTCTTTCTTTCTTTCTTTCTTTCTTTCTTGACAGGTCATCACTATGCAGTTCACAATGACTTAGAGCTCACTATTTTAGCCCAGGCTGGTCTTAAAATTGCAATGATCCTCCTGCCTCAGCACCCTGAGTGCTGGATTTAAGGCATGGTCCACCATGCCCAGCTTCATTTCTTTGTTGTTGTTGCTGTTATTGTTTGAGACAAGGTCTCATTCGGTAGTTCAGGTTGTCCTGCATGTAGCCCAGGATGGCATTCAACTGACAACAATCCTCCTGCCTCTGCCTCCTTAGTACTGGGACTACAGATATTGGCTAACATGCCAAGTGATTTAATTGAATTGTTATTCTTTAACTATTCAAGATCAGTTTAAGGTCTACTTCTGAGCTGTGTTCTATATTTTCTAATCTTTTTTTTACCAACATCAAACTGAATATTATAATATACAGTAATACAGAAGTCAAGTAGTATGAGACCATCACCTAAGTCTTTTTATATATGACTTAGACTATTTTCTTTTATTCTAGGAAAGAATATTTCAAAATCCATGAAAAATTTTATGGTATTATCATAGGAATTTGATCAAATATATAGATATGTTTTAGAAGATGCAAATGTTAGTATTCCATTGTCTTGTTCAGGAATGCATTCATATCTATTTTGCTTAAATATTACTAATTTCTTTCATTAGAAATGTCAGTTTCTGTCAGAAAATGTCCAGTATATATTTATCAGAATTGTAGCTGCCTTTCAATGGTTTAGTACTATTTTATTTATATGGTTTTATGATTCCCAGTTTCAAATATTCATTGGAAATATATGCAGAGATAATTTATTTTGTATCTCCACTTTTTATCCTGAGATTTTTCTATATTTTTAATTACTGATGGAGTTTTTTTAATAGATGATTTTCTTGCATATAAATAAAGAAAACTTCTTTATTGAAAATTGACTGTTTAATCAGAATGTAATGGTACTATATAAGTTTCATCTGTAGCATGTCATGTATTAAGTCAGAAATTTATGTTGCAGCTTTGACTTTTTTTGAGCTGTTACCAAGGTTTTTGCTTCAATCCTTTACTTTGTAAAAACATTTGAATTTTTGTAATCAAGTTGTTACTATTTTAATCATTTTTAAAATTTATTTGTTACAAGGCCTCACTAGTCATCTTGAACTCAGTGATACTCCTGTCTCCGCATCCCCAGCACTGGGATTACAGGCGTGCAACACCCCTTTCGGTTTCAGTGACTGGCTCTGTATAGGACTGGCATGTATGACATGTGGTTACTGGGAGTCGCAGCCGCTGTAATGAAATTATTACAGGCAAATGTGGAGCTTGTTTTTAAGAAACCCACTCTGATGTTTTCTGTCTTTTAAATGGTGTATTTAAGTAAATGAAATTGAAAGTAATACAGTTGGAGTAATGGCCTCCAAATTCATAACTATTATCTACTCTTTACAATTCTCCTTTTCTTATAAAAATATTGCTAGTTCTAAAGAAATATTTTATATACACATATTTTCTTTATATTCTCAATATATGATATAATACAAACTTCATAAATTAGAAATCAGATTATCACCTGAGTTAAGATCTCCAGATAACAACATACTGCATCATACATAGTACAGATACTTTAAAAGCCTTATACCATTCCTTAATTTGTTGTGCAACCTTACAAAATAGCATTTAATTAATGACTAAGGCTATAAGAAATTTATCTTTAATAGATCAATTAAGAATCAATTACATTATTTAATTGTACATTGTTTTGTTTTATGATTGGTTTGTAGAGCTCAAAATTTCTCCACTATTATTGCTTTCATCTTTGTGAAAAATTCTTGTTTAAATTTTGAAGGCTAAGTCTAGTAATAATAGATTGCCTTATTTTTTTCATTATCTAAAAAAAAACACTTTTTTTTTTTTTTTTTTTTTTTCAGAACCAGGGATTGAACTCATGCCTTTGCACTTGCCAGGGAGGTGATTATTCCACTGAGCCATCTTCCTGGGCCTTTTTTTACTTTAGCAGGATTCTTTTTTTGGATATAGACCTCCAAGATGCTTTTTTGTTTGTTTGTGTTGTATTTTTGCACAATAAATATTTAATCTCACTCTTCTCATAAATACATGGTTGCATTCTTGGCATCTACTGGAATAAGTATTGTTCTCTCCATAGAAGGTATCCTTCACCCCACTTGCTTCATTTGAAAATTTTACATTATCATTAGTTAACTGTAAGTTAATATGAAAAGCTTAAGCATTGAATTTTATGTCTGTGAGGTTTTTTTCTAAAAATTTGTCTCATATTGCTTCAAAAATATTTCCTCCATCAGTTTATTTTCATTCAGGAATTCTTATGTCATGATAATTGAACTGTATTTAAAGATTTCAGTATTTATTTCAGTTTCAATCGTTTTTCTTTTCGCAGTTCATCCATTCATGAAACTCATATAGCTATATGTGCAAACTCACTGATTTTGTTTCTTCTATCCATTTTCTGCCTGTCAGTGAACCCACTGAAATTAGTCTTCAACTCACCTTTTGTTTGTTTTGATTTCTTTATTGCTTAATTAAAAATTGGGATGTAAAATTACTTATTAAAGTTATAGCTATGAAACACAAAAATATAAAAATCAATTCATAACTTTATAAGTTGAAAGTAAAACAACACTCAAAACAATTGCTCACCTCAATAGTTTTGCCTCCCAGTACCAAATAATTATTTATTCTTGTTGAATATGTATTGTAATTACAAATGAATTCCCTTATTTTCTACTTTGTTATAATGATATATAACTTCTATAATGAAAAAATTGTAGGTCTTTATGATACATTAGACAGATTTAAAAAACCAAAAACAATGATATGGGTAGGGGCTTTACTATTGTTCATAGAAAGACATCAAATATTATGCTAATAATAACTCATATTTATAAACATGGCTTTAATATTGCTTATAGAAGGATATCAAATATTAAATCAATAATGACTCATGTTTACAAATAGGAAAGCCATGTCACTTGAACTAAGACCCATTAGTTTGTTTTGAATTCCTACGCTTACTTTTTCTTACTTCTTTGGGAACTTAGTTCGTGGTTATATCATCCTTTTGATCTTACATGTTTTCTATGTAATCCATTAGAATCCTTAGCATATTAATCATAGTGGCTTGAATTTGTGTTCTGGTATTTCCTATGTGCATCATGTTAGAGTCTAATTCTGATGTTTGCTATGTCTGATCCTACTATTTTTATTCATTTGTTAAATGTTGTGTGGAAAGTCACATATGTTTCTAAAGAAAAGGAGCAGAAGAAAAAATGACTACAGTGGGACTCCTCTTATTCATCTGAATAGAATTGGACTCAAATTTTTCATATCGTTCTTCATGCCAAAAGATTCTCATTTCTTAGTGTACTTGCTTTTGTCTCCCTTATCCTCCAGGTCTCTGAGAACTCTCTCTCTCTCTCTCTCTCTCTCTCTCTATATATATATATATATATATATATATATATATATATTCTTAAATGTAGTATAAATATATTCTTAATTAAAACAGAAAGAGAGATTGAGGTATACCTGAGTGGGAAATAGTTGCTTGGAAAGTGTAAGTCCAATTTTAATTTTGCATAGTGAAATTTAAAAAGAAAAGTGAAAAAATACGAAAAAGCGAGATTGTGAGCGAACATTCCCTTGGCCAATCTATAATCCTTACCTATCTAAAATTGGGGCAGACCACAGAGACATTGCACAAGAAGTGTTCACTGTATAGCTGCCTTCATAATGAGTATGAAGTGTTAACATGATGTGTCTTGAGCACTATAGGAATTGCCTCACTGCCTTTGCATGCTCTCTCTGCAAAGTATTGTTGCTTAATTAACTCCACCCTTACATAACCAATGATTAGTTTACTAAACAATATTAGAAGAAATTCTAAAGAGAACATTTGTGAAGTAAGTTGGTTAGCCATTATTGCAAGAATGGCCTTGTGTCTACTAATGGTTGAATTTATAACTGATGTCTTCTAGTTTTAATGTTGCACTATATTTTCCTAAATGTTTCTCTATGTAGTAGATAGATGAAAATAAAAAAGTTCTCCTAATTTCTGTTTCCTTTGTAATTTACAAATTCAATAAAAGACTAGCTCATTAATGCAAATGACAAATATGCACAATACTTACAGCTCTATACACCCATGCACAAACTGAAGCATAAAAGTATTGTGACAATAAATACTAAATATGGGAATTTGTATGGAGTACAATTTTCTCTTTTTAATAGAAAATCTGTTCTCTGATTTTTAGTACTACAATTTGTTCAGTACTCCCAAAAAATTCATGGAAAAAAGAGAAGAATATGTGATTAACACATAACGGTAATTCTAGGTGGTATGTGTGTCTTAATTTAAGTCAGTCAAGAAAATGTGGTGAATAAAGTAGTGTTTCATATATCTGGCATAAATATCATGTGAAACATATTTGATTATAAAGCTACAAATCAAACAAATGTAACACATTATTCTGACAAAATATTTTTTACTCCTCACTGATGATGCATATTAATACTTGATAATAATATATAGAAGGAGGAGGGAATTTCACCCAAAGGAAAAGAGTTAGCAATAATATTCCTGACCTAGATTCTCACAGAAAAAAAGAGAAAATAAATCTTAGCAAGATACAAGTTCAATATATGCAGAAGAAGGTTTTAACTTCATAAATTCTGGAATATGACAAAAGTAATTCCTGACTGCCTCGTCTATTCCCAGAGCCAACTGAGAGTGCATTCTGTAAGGGTCACTCTTGCTTCAGAGCAGTCTTCTCTGTATCCGTAGAGAATGGTGTTACGGTTTATGTCCAAGTGTCCCCCGCAAAGCCTCATGCAGTCATGGGGCGGCTTCTGAAGTTTCTGATGGATTCATGATCCAGTGCTGGGATTATGGGTGTAAGTGCCATGGGGCAGGTGATCTGCATTACAATTTAAAGAGGCTAGAGAAGCTAGCTAGCTTCTCCTGAGTTGCTGTCCCTCCTTGTGCTCTCTGCTCTTTGCCTTCACCATAAAAGTTAGCCCTCTGCCATGTGCCGCTCTTCCTTGGAGCCAGCTGAGTATGGACTGAAAACTCGGCTAACTGTGAGCTAAATAAACCTTTCCTTCATTCATTTTGGGTGTGGGGTATTGCTGCAGCAATGAGCAAAGAGTAACTGAGACAGATGGAAACATCGTGAGAGTGAACATATACCTGGTGAATAAATTATGAAACTAGTTTAATTATTGTTTTCTCAGAATGAAATACTCTAAAATTTAAATCTATTCACCATGAATTACTGTTATTCAAATTATGAAAATAGGTTACTTCTTTCTGTTTTATTGTTTTAATTTTCCTTGTTTATATTTTAAAAATGTATTTTTTTTCCTTTTTCCATACCAGTCCACTGACACAATAAAGATTAATGGTACAAGTTAGCATTAGATGAAAAATTTACTCCTAATTATCTCTTCAAAATAAAAGTTACCTTTCATTTGATTCCAAGTACAAGTGCATCTAATACACCTGTTTTTGTCACTGATCTTTCTTCATCATTTTCTACCTTTCTTTCTTACTTTAATTCCCACTTCTTCCATAACATTTTTTCTGTCCCTGTTGTGAGAAATTACAGAATCTCTGTGTTGGGGATGGGATGGTTTAATGTCTAAAACAATTTTTTAAACAAAATAAAGTCAAAATTGTCACCTTGTCTAATACATTTTTTAAAGACAAACTAACTATGTAACAGTCTATCTCACAAAAAAGCAGATGTTGGATAACTTATCCCTATGTACATGATAATAGAAAGAGTTTCATCACATGGAATGGCTGTTCAGTGTGCTACTTAGTGAAGAAAAAAGAGGAGAAGCAGAGAAAATAGATGTCCTTATCCATGGGTGAGATAAATATTAAAAGAGCAGCCAAAAAAAAAAAAAGAAAAAGCAGTGCATGGTATTGCAGTAACAGCAGCCGTTTGAGCATTAATTGTATTAAAATATACATGAATTTTCTGAAAGAATAATTATATTCTTCATCAATAATATGTAATTATCTAAAAATCATCATGTCACATTCAAGCACATTTGTAAAAAATAAAAGCACATGTTGCTATAATATATTTGAATACTACACACTACTATGTTATTTTCTTCAACTCAGATGCACTTTTTGTACTATATACTATAAGAAGAATGGAAATTTTTTTCAATTTGTTATAAACTATAATTAATTTACTTTTGTAATTTGTGAAACTATGAGATGCCCATGACTTCTTTTCCAAAGTTGTTTGAAAGTCCAAGTGAAAATAGTTTTCAAATATATGTAAAACACAAAGTCGTGTTTATCCCAGAGACATAGTCTCCAGTTATTCAACTTATCAAATTTCAATTTGCAATTAAATCACCAGAATAGATGGAGCTAGTCAAAAGCACTATCCATCACCCTTTTTTATATGAATAACCTCTAGGCATTCTCCTGTAGTATGTGGCTGTCATTCAACATGCAGCTCTCTTAGGTCACATGATAGAGTTTCTGTTATTGTTTTTTATATTCTGTGCTGGGTTTTTTTTTCTCCACCACTACAATTCAGAACTTTGTTTATGATAAAATAAATATTTTGTAAGACATATTGAGTCTTGTAGCCAAGTGGTTCTTTGAGGATTGTACGTCAATTGTAGGTAATCTCTCCTTTGATCATACTCAAAGTTATAAAATCACTGCAAATTCATGATAAATTATTTACAGTCAATAGTGCTATCTTTTGCATCTGGAGGTTATAAGCACAATATATTTATTAGGAGGAAAGAAAGCTCCTGTCTGAGAGTGGGACAAGAAGGGGTTTCAAGTGGGTTGTCCCCAGTAGTGCTACTGTATATATATATATATATATATATATATATATATATATATATATATATATATATATCTTCTGAGCTAATTTACAAAATTCAGCATCTATGCAGAAAAGCATGAAATGATACAGTTTCCACACTTTCTGGTTTCCACCCTCCTATTACTAGAATGTCTGACTTGAAACATCACAGTAGAAAATCAGAACACCAAAATCAATTCACAGAGTAGTTAGCTTCAATTTCTGAATTTTCTTGTACAAAGAAGAATCTGGGCTCCTTGTACAAGGACCTTGTGATGCTGCAGAAATGTGTATTGTGACACTTCCTCCTAGCTTCCTCCAGAGGATAGGAATCCATTTATGAGGATGATGATATCAATAATTTCTTTATGAGTCATGGTTATTCTTTCACCAATGTACTTACGTCATTTTCGATCTCATTTCTCTATTTTGACTCTATGTATTTTATTGAAGAGGATCCTTTTGGTATACTTAATTTTATTTGATTACTTACATATTTATTTCCTCAATCTTGAAAGGCAATATTTCAAGGCTGAGAGATTTTCGTTACTGTTGCTAGACTATCATTACTTTGAATATTATCTTGATAGAGAACATGCACCATCCTTGTTGACAGAGGGGATGTGATAATGGAATTCTTCAAATTGTATTAAATAACACTTTGGTGGTGCATTGTTTTAGTAACATAAATTAGAGTAAGCAAATCTAGAAAACATAAGTAATTTAATTTTCTGATTAATTACTGTAACTGAAAAATAGTTTTAAAAAAGAATTCCTTAGTATGCACATCGAGAGCACATGTTTTAGATTGTACTGAAAAGAGCTGATACTTTTCTTGATTTGTTTACTGAATAAATACCTGTCAAATATCTACTGTTTCTAAAATTGCCTGTGAATTAAAGCTTAGCCAGTGCAACCCCATTTTTAATGTTTAATTCTGTTAACAAAGATGATATTAAAGATATTAAAAGATATATAAGAATCTTTATATACAATTTTTATATATTTATATATACTATTTATATTTCCTTCAACTAGAAAGGCTATTGGACCCAAGAGGAAACAAAGCTCATCCTTAAGTTTTCATTGGGTGATGTTGAGTTTGGGAGAAAGTTACCTAAGATTCCTAAATAGTGGTAGATGCACCATAAGTTTCCCAAAGGCTAAACAGTATGAATTAAGGGCTTCAGATGAGAAGGAAACATGCGCTTTGCACTGCACCATAATGGCGTTTACCTAATTGTGTTGCTCACTTCTCCACACTTCCATTGTAATCAGAGTAACTTATCACCAATGAGAAAGGAAACATACACTTTCCATGGTATTGTCTCCCAAAGTCAATAGGCAATGATATGTTTAAAGAAGTTTGCTATAAAGTTTTGCCTAAGGTGAAATCATTAGGGTTAGTAGGCTAACCTTTCTTACCAACATAGATTTTAATTAAGCTGGATTCTCTATTAAAATATGCAATAATTTTCTCATGTTTAAAACATGAATTTATTTTCTATTATATTCATATATGAAAATCATGAATTTCAGTTCCTTCCTTTCAATTCCTTCCTTTCAGTTCTCTATATAGCAAGAAATGTAACTTTTGTATCGATAAGGTCAGTCAAGTCCCCTCAAGGTTTACCCTGAAACCCTGCACCTCAGTCTGTAGATCCTTTGTCAGTGTCAGCTGTGTGGCTAAGTCCTGGCCATTGCTTGACCAATTTTCTCTCTGTGAAAACCTAAGAGAATGTTTCTCCCCATGTGACTCTCCTTAGCCACACTCCATCGTCAATCACATTCTTGTGTAGCCCCATAAAGATGACAATATGCAATGTCTTTATTACTGAAACTGTCCTACTAATCGGTTTTGAAACTATCTCATTCTATTTGTTTCTCAATAAAATTATTTTTTTGGTACAACTGGGGATTGAACTCAGGTCCTTGTGCTTTCCAGGGAAGTGCTTATACTACTGAGCCATCTCCCTGGCCCTTCAATAAAATTACTAAAAAAACTAGCCTTTCTTTCAGTTCCCTTTATTAGGCTCCATTCCATTTGCCATCATGGTCACTTCTTCTCATGTAATAAATATACCACTTTTACTTTTGATACTAGATCTTCTTGATTAAAAAAATAAGTCATTAATGTAAAATAATGGTTAAATATTACTATTAGAAATAACATTTAATCACCTGACCCTGGATTGAGATTTATATTTCAGTCACTTAAAATTGACTTCCACACATTAATCATTTGGTATTATCCAAAATGTTTCTATGAACACTGTATGTTAATGAGCAAAAAATGAATCATAAGTTAAAGTATAAAATATTATAATCATATAAAATAATATATTTTTAATATAAAGATTTTATTAAATTTATTTTTAAATCTTATGCCTTTAATTCTTATGTATTTCATGGTCACCTATGTATTTTGCTTGAATACTGCTACACATACTGATTTAAAGCTCATTTATATACACTACAAACAATATAACAGTTGAAAAAATTTCTGCCAAAATGAAAAGGTTTTTTTAGTTTGAAAAGTTTTAGTTATTACACATAAGAACCTATGAAAACACTACAGTGAAAGAGCTCCACGAAATTATATAGTGCACCTCTGCACACAGTTGTTGGCCTGAGAAAAACACATACTTCAATGCTCTGTGGCATCTTTTTATAACTAACTCAAAGTAAAAACAGATTAAAGAGTAAAATACAAGATCGATAGAAGGTAGAATGGACACATCTTTTCCAATAAGAAAAGAAACCAATAGGCAAAAAACAGTGACAGTTTTAAGATATTTCACGTACCAACTCCCCACAATGAATGCAATCATTATATACTGCACATATGTATTAATAAGGATAAAAGCAAACAAAAACATAAATAAAAAGCATATAATAAAATATTTTTTTTAGATGACAGCAAAATAAAGTTTGTATTTTGATGGAGAGAGTATACACGGAAACGTTTCACACCATTTATTACAATAAAGTATTCTTACTGACACACTGGCATTCCAAAATGTATTCTTCAACTATAGCAACACTTTGAAATTCCGATTCAATGTATCTGTATTAGGTCTGGCTGGAGATGAAACTCTTGTCCTGCGGCTACCTTAGTGAAGATACTTGTGATTTACAAATTTTGACATCTCCATACAACAGAAGACCATGTAAGACAAAAGAGAGACACCACCAGTCAAAGAGACAACAAAATGCATCCTACACTGGCTAATCCACAGCAGTTTTTAAATGTTCCAGAGAGCAGATGGCAGGCTACACCACCATGGAGCATCATGGCATTTTTTCATGATTCAATATATTTTTATTTTAAAGAGAATAAAACATAGTAAAAAAATTAGAAGTATTAGAATCTGTACAGAATTACACTAAACCAAATAATAGGAATTCAACCATACTAATTATATTGAATATGTCGTCTTGAAATTAGTTACTCAGATTACCAGATATAAGCATGCAAAATTCGTTTTCAAGAGTTGTAAGAAATAAAAAGGAGAATAAAAATTAACTTCTTTTTTAATCAGATCAGCAGAAATAAGCAATATAATTCTTGAAGCTAAGTATATCTTTCCTTTCTTTATTCTTTACTTATGAAAATTGTTCCTTCCCTTCGAACAGATTCTTGGGCTTTCATCGCATCTATTGTACCTTTCAGATTGTATTTTCTCTTCCAGGAGAGAAAACTTTTTCTCAGGCTCTCACAGAGAGCAAACTGGTCAAGCATTGACCGTGACTCATCCACATGGATGACACAAACAAAGGATTTACAAAATAAGGTACAGGACTACAAGATAAACCCTGAGGGGACTTCACTGACCACATAAGAAACATAAAGTACATGTGTTGGTATAGAACTTTTGATCTATCTAGGTCTTAACTATACAGCAGAAAAGTATAAAAATGAAGTATACATCATGGGGCCATAATATTAAGCTGAGCTGTAAATGGCTATGGTCGACAACTTCTTTGAATAACTCACTGTTGTTGTGGAATGCTACACTGTGTTGGACTGTGTTGTTGAGTTCAAGCACCTAAGTTAGTTGAATGATGATGGAGTGCCCACCTTTGACAGGTGTAGACAAAGGAAGGGGTGTAGAAAGAAAAAAATCATGATGTGTGTGTACAGACAGTACAATTGGGATAGATAACGCTGTGCTTCTACATAATCCTATGAGAGGCAAGATTTGCACTAATGGTGGTTGGACAGGATATTATGTCGGCTTCTAGTACCATGGTCATCAACTAGGAAAATAATTATTGAATTTTTGATATAATTCAGGTATAAAAAATAAGATAAGTAAGCAGCTACACTCTTAATTCACTGATAAGAGACATCTGCTATAATAATGTCTGTGAATATAATATCATGTATGCACCTTGTACGATACCAAAACAGTATGAAAACAGTTTGCAATATATTAATTTATCTAATCTGTCTTGTTAAGGTGTCTTAAAACTGTCTGATTGATATTTGTACTTCAATAAAATAAAAAATAAATTTAAAAATAAAAGAATGGCTATCATCAAGAAGCCAACTAATAACAAATGCTAGAGGGACAACAGGGAAAAAGGAATCCTCGTCCGTGGTTGATGGTTGTGAAAACTGGTACAGCCATTGTGGAAATTTTTGAGATTTCACAAAATCTAGGAATTAGGCTAAGGGATCAGGAATAGAAGGAAGGGAAAAGAAACAAGAAAATAAGTAAAAATGTACAATTTTCCAAGCTGTACTATTCAACCCAGCTTCCCCCTCCTAAATATTTTTCCAGAGCAACAAAATTATCGGATCACAATGATATGTGTGTACCCATGTACAAAAGCACAATTTGTCATAACTAAATTTTGGAAAGAACCCAAATGCCCATCAACTGAGGAATGGACAGAAAAAGATGTGGCATTTTTACACATAATAAAAATATTTTAGTAGAAACTTCAAATAGAAAAAAAATGTATTAGCAAAACACCAATGAAGAATGTCCATTAAACTATAAAGTCCCAAAGGAGACTAATGAGCTACTAATTTTCATATAATTGTACAAATTTTCATATAATATGTGCATATTTTTGGATAATAGTTAAAAGAAGGAATATATGAGATGATACATTGAGATAATAAATCTTGTACATAGCACATTTTAAAAAGCTACTACTCTTCAGAATTATTCAATCTTAAAACTTTTATTTTTATTTTTGTTATTGAGTCAGAAAGGGATCATGATGCAGCCAAGATTGGGTGTTTTTTTTTTTGAGATAATAAATTTCTTTTCCTTAATTTTTTATTTTATTGAAGTACAAATATCGATGAGACAGTTTTAAGATGCCTTAACAGGACGACGTTGATAAATTAATAGATTGCAAACTGTTTTCACAAAGTTTTGGTATCATACAGGGTGCATGCATGATATTGTACTTACAGACATTATTGTACCAGATGTCTTTTATCAGTAAATTAAGAGAGTTTAGCTGTTTATGTATCTTATTTTTTACACCTGAATTATATCAAAGATTCAATAACTAATACTTTCTACCTTGTTGTTTTCCTGGTGGATGTCCACAACACTAGAAGCTGACATAATATCCTGTCCAACCACCATCAGCACAAATCTTGCCTCTCATAGAATTATGTAGAAACAGTGCATATCTATAGCAATAGTACTGACCATACACACATATCATGATACCGCCCTTCTGTATGCCTTCCTTTGCTACACCTGTCAAGGATGGGCACTCCATTGTCATTAAACCAATTGAGGTGCCTGAACTCGATGACACATTCCAACACAGACCAGCATTCCACAACAATAGTGAGTTTTCTGAAGAAGTTGTTGACTATAACCATTTACAGCTCAACTTATTATTATGGCCCCACGTTGTATACCTCATTTTTATACTTTTCTGCTGGATGGCCAAGACCGAGATAGAGCAAGACCTATATACCAAAAGATGTAACTTTTGTTTCTGATGAGGTCAGATGAAGTCCCCTCAGGGTTTATCTTGTAATCCTGTACCTTACTCTGTAGATCATTTGTCTGTGTCATCCATGTGGATGAGTCACGGCCAATGATTGACCAGTTTGCTCACTGTGAGAGCCTGAGGGAAAGTTTTCTCTCCATGTGACTCTTCCCAGACACACTATAGATCATCAGTCTATTTCCTCTGTGGCTACATAACCTCCTTGATCAGAAAATTTGGGGCACAACTGAGGTTCATGATGTTACAGTGCAGGCTACCTATATCCTGAGTCTTTGCTGACCTTAAAAGGCTAGGGCCAAAATATTGGCTCGACTTGCGGCTCTTCTATTTATTTCTCCTATTTTGATCTGTGCACTTAGGTTGCTACCCATTCAGAAGAAAAACTGATTAGTACCCTGAAGCATATGCCATTCACTTTGCCCTATCTGACTCAATTGTTTTCAGTTGTTGTTGTACATTGCTATTTGTATTTCTTCTTTTCACTTTTTATACTATGGATACTGCAATATTTGCACATGTGTCTGGCTTATTTCGCTTATGAGTATATGTTCAAGTGGCATCCGCTTCAACATAAATGCTTCAAGATTATCACTCTTAATAGCTGAGTAATACTCCATTATATAGAAATACCACAAACTTTTCAACCATTCCTCATGTGATGGACATCTTGGTTGTTTCCAAGATTTCGCTATCACAAATTCTTCTGTTATAAACATAGGTACATATATATCATTATGATATAATGTTTTCAGTTCCTCTGGAAAAATGCCCAGTAGGAGGATAGCTGGCTTGAATGGGATTTCTAGTCCTATTCTTTTGAGGAGTCTCCATACTGACCTCCACAATGGTTGTACCAGTGTACATTTCCACCAGCAGTGGAGAAGTATTCCCTTTTCCCCACAACCTCTCCAACATTTGTTGTTGGTTGATTTCCTTATGATAGCCATACTTTCTGGAGTGAGATGGTATCTCACTGTTGCTTTTATTTGCATTTCATGAATGACTAGCGATGTGGAGCACTTTTTCATATATTTATTTGTTTCTTTAATTTCGTTCTCTGAGAAATGTGTATTCATCTCAGATGCCCATTTCTGAATTGGGTCTTCAAATTTGAGGGCCCTGTTATATCTTAGATCTTTATCTATTCTGACAGAAGGTCTTGTCTGATTGCATATTAGTTAGGATTTTTTCAAAATTTGTGGGTTGTTTTTTCACTCTGTTGACAATTTCTTTGGACCTGCAGAAGCTCCTCAAGAAGTGTTGATTCCAGTTGTTGTTTCTTTCAAGTATTTCCTGTGCAAATGTATGTTTGTTCATGAATTTTTTACCAACGCTTATGTCTTCAAAAGTTTCTCTGACTTTCTCTTCCAGGACATTGAGTGTTTCTGTATTAATGTTTAGATCTTTAATCAATTTTGACTTTAACTTAGTGCATGGTGATAAAGCTCCGTCAAATTTTAGTTTTCAGCATGTAGAAAGTCAAGTTTTCCAGCAGCATTTGTTAAAGAAGCTATCTTTCTTCCAGTGAGTATGTTAGGCCCCTTTATTGAAGATCAGATGGCTGACTGTGTTCATAGATGTTTCTGCACCTTCTAATCTATTCCACTGATCCTCAGGTCTGTTTTGGTGCCAATACCATGTTGATTTTATCACAGTGGCTTTGTAGTATAATTTCAAGTCAGGAATTGTGATGCCTCCTGACTTGTCTTTATTTGCCAAGATTGCCTTTCCTATTCTATGTCATTTGTTGTTCCAAACAAATTTAGGAATGATTTCTCTATGTCTGGGGGGTATGTTTGTGGCAGTTTGATAGGGATTGCATTAAATCTGTACAGCAACTTTGGGAGTATGACCATCTTCACAATGTTGGTTCTTCCTACCCAGGAGCATGGAATATCTTATCATTTTCTGAAATCCTCTATAATCTCTTTTCTTAGGGTGTTGTAATTTTCCATGAAAAGATCTTTGATCTCTTTGGTTAAGTGAATTCCATTGTATTTCATTTTCCATGGTGCTATTCTAAAAGTTATTATTTCTATTGTTTCCCTTTCAGGGTGCTTGTTATCTGTATAGGGAAATGCTACTGACTTTTGAGTATTGATTTCATATACTGCTACACTACTGAATTTCTGTATCAGTTCTAGTAGTTTCTTGGGGAACTTTTTGGGTATTCCAAGTAAAGTGATCTGCAAATAATAATAATTTAACTTCTTCTTTACCTGTTCTTATTCCCTTTATTTCTCCCTCTTTTCTAATGGCTGTTGGTAATAATTCCAAGACTATATTGAATAGAAGGGGTGATAGAGGACATCCTTGTCTTGTACCTCATTTAAAAGTAAAAGATTTCAGATTTTCCCCATTTAGGATTATATTAGCTTTGGGATTGTCATAGATGACTTTTATCAAGTTAAGGAAGAGTGCATTTATTCCAATTTTTTGTAGGACTTTGAACATGAATGAGTGTTAGACTTTGTCAAAAGCTTTCTCTGCATCAATTCAGATGATCATGTGGATTTTAGATTTCAGTCTATTATTATAGTGTATTACATTTATAGGTTTTTGAATATTGAACCATCCTTGCATGCCTGGGATGAATCCTACATGGTCATGGTGTATGATCTTCTTGATGATTTGCTGTATTCTATTTGCCAGGACTTTCTTGTGTATTTTTGCATCTATGTTCATGAGGGAGACTGGCCTGTAGTTCTCTTTTTGGTTGCATCTTTCCCTGGTTTTGGAATCAGTATTATACTTGCCTGAAGAAATTATTTTGGGAAGACTGTTTCCTTTACAATTTCACTGAAGAGTTTGTGGAGTGCAGGGATTATATCTTCTGTAAATTTCTTGTAGAATTCAACTGTGATCCCATCAGGACCTGGAGTTTTCTTTGTCGGTAGGCTTTTTATTAGGTATGGTATTTCATTGGCTGTTATTGCCTTATTGATAGTTGTAATATCTTCTTGGTGGAGTTTTGGTAGTTTGTACCTTTCGAGGAATCTGTCCATTTCTTCTTTGTCTTCTACTCGGTGAGCGTAAAGATTCTCAAAGTGACTATTGATAATCTTCTGAATTCCCACTGGGTCTTGGTGATTTCACCCTTTTTATCCTTATTGCATGTACTTGTATTTTTGTTTCCTCTTTTTGATGAGATTGGCTGGAAGATTATCCACCTTATTTCGTCTTTCAAAGAACCAACTTTTTATTTGTGGATTCTTTGAGCTGTTTTCTTCATCTCATTTGAATTAATTTCTGCTCTAATCTTTATAATTTCTTCCCGTTATTCCCTCTGGTTTTTTTTTTTTTTTTTGGTCTTTTTGAGACAGGGTCTCACTATGCAGTTCAAGCTGGCCTTAAGCTCACTTTGTAGCTCAGGCTGGTTTCGAACTCACAACAATCCTCCTGCCTCAGCCTCCCGAGTGCTGGGATTACAGGCATGCGCCACCACGCCCAGCTTCCCTCTGGTTTTTGTTTGCTCTTCATTTTCTAGTTGTCAGAGGTGCAACATTAGGGTGTTTATTTGTTCCGTTCTGTTTTCCTAATGTGTGAGTTCGTAGCTATGACTTTCCCTCTAAGAACTGCTTTCTTCGCATCCCATAAATTCCTGTAGTTGTGTTTGAATTTTCAATGAATTGTAGATATTGTTGAATTTCTTGTTTAATTTCTTCTGTGATCCATTAATTGCTGAGTAGAGTATTGTTAATTTCCATGAATTTAGCAAGATTTTCTGGCTTCTTTTATCACTTATTTCCAGTATCGTTGCACAGTGGTCAGATAATATGCATGGGATAATTTCTATTTTCTTGCATATACTTACGCATGACCTCTGGACTAGTATATGGTCTATTTCGGAAAGTGACCCGTGTGCAGCTGAAAAGCACGTGTTTTCATCTGTGGTTGGGTGGAACACCCTCTACATGTCCACCAGGTCCATTTTTTCCAAGCTCTGGTTCAGTTCTGCTAATTCCTTGCTGATTTTTGTCTGGCTGTTCTATCTTTTTTAGATAAATGGGTGTTAAGGTATCCTGTTAAGATTGTGGTCTTACATATTAGGTATTTTGTGACCATTAAGATTTGTCTTCCATGGTTGTGTGCTGCTGTGTTTGGTGCATAGATATTTATGAGTGTTACCTCTTGCTCTTGAATTTTTCCCCTGACCAATGCATAGTGGCCTTCTTCGTCTCTTTTGATCCTTCTTGGTTGAAGTTGAGACACTCTGAGAAAAGAATTGCTACTCTTGCTTTTTCCTGAGGTGCTGGGGCATGTAGTATTGTTTTCCAACCTTTGACTTTGAGCCTATGAATGTTCTTTTGAGTTAAGTGTGTTTCTTGCTTACAGAATATTGTTGGATTTTGTTTCCTAATCCACTGTGCCAGTCTATTTCTCTTAATTGGTGAATTGAGTCCATTTACATTGCTGATTATAACTGAAATGTGTTGATTTATATTTGACATGATATTTACCTGGTGTTGTTCACTCCTTTGTATCTTGTGTTTAATTGTCTGTCCTGCTTAGTGGGTTCCTTCCATTCTCATTCATGGAGTTCTGGTCATTGTGGACTCTCTCTAGAACATCTTTCAGCAGCCCATGAAGGGAGAGCTTTGTCACCATGAAATTCTTCAATTGTTCTTTATCGTGGAAGTATTTCACTTGTCCATCAAACTCGAAATAGAGTTTTGTAGGGTATAATCATCTGGGCTGGAATTTGTTTTAGTGTAGGACTTGAAGAACTCTCCTCCATGTTCTCCTTGCCTTCATGGTTTGTGTAGAGAAGTTGGCTGTAATTCTGATGGGTTTTCCTTTGAATGTGATCTGCTTATTCTGTCTAGCAGCTTTCAGCGTATTATTTTTGTATTGGATTTCTGGGATCTTGACTTATATGTCTCGGTATGTTTTTACTTGTGTTGAAGTTATTTGGTGTTCTGTATAATTTGGTGACCTGAATGTTGGATTGTTTCCTCATATTTAGGAAGTTTTCTGTGATTACTTCACCCCAAATTCTTTTTATGTCATTTGTATTGAATCCTTCATTCTCAATGATAACAATTATTCTCACATTGTTCATCCTGTTATCATCTTGCAAGTGCTGGAATGTTTTTTCCTTATTTTAAGAGATCCTTTCTCACCTTTTCTTTAGCTGTGTTAGCATCTTAAAGATCTAAAACTCTGTCTTCTCTTTCACTCAAATGGTTTTGAAGACTAGTGATTGATATTTTAAGTTCTTGTATATCTCTTTGACTCTGTTTCATGTGTCCTATTTCCTTTCCATATTGCTCATTCAAGGAATCCATCATATTTCTGATCTCCTCTTTTTTTTATCGATGTCTTCTTCAGCGGTAGTTATTCTTTTTCTGCAGTGTTTCTTCCAAGCTGGGTTTCCTCTGTATTTTTCCAGACTTGTTTCTGTATTTCAGATGCTACGATATCAAACAATTTTTTAAAAGAATTTTTGTCATTTCAGAAATTATTTCTGCTTTGTTTTTCTCATGACCTTTCTGCTATTGTGTCTTTGCTTCAGATGCTGTTAATTTATAAGTTTGAGCTGGAATAGTACTCTCTGCACTTCTTATGGGTGACCATTGTTTTTCCACACAATATTTCTGGATTTGATTCTTTATTTCAGATACTATGTATTCAAATATTACTTTTTATTTCACAAATTACTTGTCATCTGAGGTACTCAGTACCTTTGTGCTGTTGTTCATTTGCTTCCATTTCTGCTAATTCATTCATTTCAGCTGAGCTAATGTCCTCGGTCCTTACTGGTGGACTCGAGGCCTGAGATTGCATTTTTGTCCTAGTCCTTCTCAATTTGTATAGCACTGACCTCTGCCCTTTGGTGTAGAGAGCTTTGGTGCAATTATAACTTTAGCATGTAATGAGATTCGGCTGCTAGTCTATTAAGTTTCAGACTATCCAGTTATGCCTGTCCTGGATCTAGTTGTTGTGTTCAGTTCCTTTTAGGTGCAGCTCCTGTGGTTCCTCTCTTTTGGTTCCCTGGTCAGATAAGCATGAACCAAACTGGGATGCAGAGGAAGGAGTGAAAATTTCCACTATCTTGGCTGGATTTGGGGTGAGGGTCTGGAAAGTTGCCGGAGTCAGCCCTCCTGTGTCAGGCAGGTCACTATCTAGGTGGGAAGGACTGGGATTTTGTGAGTGTGCTGGGCTCCCAAAAGGATAGTGGATATTCTTACTCACCTTGTAGTCTGTGCTGGGTCAGCCAACTTGTGCTGGGTCCTGGTCCATGGGCCGGAAGCGTAGAAGGCTGGGAAACATCCCTCTGTTGCGTTGGGCCTGAAGCCCTCCCTCACAGGCTGAGCTACAGTAGGTCTCGGTCCATGGGGTGGAACAGGGGATCGCTGGGAAATGTCCCTCTGGCTCTACACTCACTGAACTTTGATGCCTAGGGAGTTGGAGAAATTGCCACTTGCTCATCTGGCTTTAGGGCAGGGAATCCAGGGAATTGTTGGTGAGTGGGTCCTGGCTTTGCGCGCTTGGGGGCAGGGATCCGGTTAGCGCACGCGGGAAGAAGCCAAAGGCTCTACCTCAGACTCAGCACACACTCACTGATCTGGGAAAACTGTTGAGTTGTGAAAATTCCCACTCACTGGGAATGTTTGGGGTAGGATCCAGGAGGCCACAAGAGTCTGCCCTGCTGTCTCAGGCTGGTCTATAATGCTGGGTGTGTGTGGGCAGGATCAAGGAAGATGACGGAGACAGCCTCCCTGTCTCCAGCCAGTCACTCTGGCTGGGAGGCCATGGGCGGGATCGAGGAAGATGGCGGAGTCCCCAGGTTGGTTTTGAACTTCCAATTATTTTTCTCTCTCAGTCTCATTATTTTTGGGATTACAGGTGTGTACCACCAAGCCTAGCCCTGGATGTTAAAAATTTTAAAGCAAACATAAACATATCATATTAAAAATCTAAAACATGATTAAACAAACATAAAATTTTGGATAAAAAATTAAAAATATCAAAAATGAAGAAATAAATACAGGAAATATCACAATTACTCTAAAATAATCAAAGAAAAAATAATGGTGATCTACCATATGTGTTATGGAAACTTGCATGGAAATGTAACACATGAGCAGCAACATACACAGATGTAAGAAAAGGGCAACATTCTTCACTAAAAGTGGCTTTCACCTGTAGAGTAAAATGGTAGGTTAGAGTACAAGAATAATACATATGTAACGCATCAAAAATAAGTGAACTTGATGATCAAAATTCAAAGGCAGCTACAAAACAGACTGGAAACTAAGGCAAAGGAACAAACTACATCACAAATGTAAAACACACTCTCATCTAACTGAATATAGAAGAATAATTTTGGAAAATGGCATTCTATCTAGAAAGCATGAGACCGAAGACAAAAGGAGGCATAGACATCCATTGCATGGCAGTTGCTAAATGCCTTTCTCATGAAGTAGTTATTACAAATTCTGTAAATAAAATTGACATCTATATCAAACAACTAATGTATAGAGGGCTGAAGGTGCGATAATTGTTACTACTGAAAGAGTAGGCTTAAAGAAGCAGAAAATTAAACAAGACTATAATCACACATGTTACACCAGATTTGGTTCAGATACATGAGAATAAAATTATGTTTAGCTTTATGCAGATAGAGCAATTGCTAAAAATTTTGTCTGTATATTCAACAGAAAATATAAAATAAATATGAATTTTAAAATGAGGATTGCTTATTATTATTATTGAGGCTGTACATCTCATATCTTTATTTGACAAACAGTATACACAAGAAAGTTGATGTCATTCCAGCCTGACTAATGCTTGATCAAATATATATGCTGCCTGTACCTCTTCAAACTAACACATAAAGTCAAACATCCAAGCAGTATATAAAACTGGATGGGCAAAAAGATACTTTACAGAAGAGAAATCTAGCAAACTATACATGCGCCAGGTCAGCAGTAACAGATATTGATGATAATGTGTACATTTGATATGATGGGTTGAAACTGTCATTTCACCTCTGTAGTCATCTTGCACAAAGCCATAACACAGGTCCAGCCATGAGAAAAGCATTCGTCAAACCAAAACTGAGTGGCATTTTCCAAATACCTGACTAGCACATTCATCAAAACTGTCAGGGCAACGAGAAAAGTCTGATAAACTGTCATGGATCAGAGGAAGCTAGGGAGAAATGAAGATTAAATGCAATGTGGTATCCAGAATAGAATTACAGAACACAAAGAGGACATTAGAGGGAATCAAATGAAATCTGAGAAAAGAAAGAAGTTTATTTAATAGTAATATATCAGCAGTGACAAATAGATCATAATGTATGATGTTAGCAAAAGAGAAAAGAAGTCATGGAGGTTTAAGGGAATCTCCATCCTAGTTTTTCATCTTTTAAAATATGGGAGTATTCTAAAGTAACACACTTATTGATATAGAGAAAACATTTCTTACTGTATATATACTCTATTTAGATAATGTTTCATTTTAACAAATATGTCCAAGTGAATTGTCAAAATGGTCTGAAACTTTCCCCAAAATATGACCTAAGAATAGAAAGTAGTACTATTAAAAATTTGAAAAAAAAATACTGTAAATATGTCAATTTCTCATCGGCTTTAAAATGAAATCACTATTTATACTGTTTTCAAGGAAAATATAATTTTGAAATTGATAAATACACAATTCATTCCTGATCCACAAGCATACTTAGGAAATAGATCGTAGTCTAATGAGATCATCTAGAAAAACCATGGTTTAATATAATACTCAATAAGTCCAAGCTGCATAACAAGACCCTCTACCAATTGAATACATAAAAGATTGAAAAAATTTAAAAAATATAATCCTTGAATGTATATTTCACAATGAACAAAAACTGAGTATTAAATTTATTTCATATACATTGTGTCTGCCAAAAATGTATATGCACTTAAAGAAAAGAAAAATAGCACAATTTTATTTCAACAGATGCTGTTGAAGGAGACCCTAGTGGATATCATATACTGAAAAAGCCCACTATATTACCAGCTGTTAGGGTGAAACTGAAAATGCATGTACAAAGTCTCTAGGACCAAAGTCTCCCAAGCAGCAATTTTCCATACTAATAACTGTCTGAAAACTAATGTTCATTAATTTGAGCATTCAATGCAATCATAGAGGCTAAAATTAACTTTTCTTAACTTTATGATATCTCAATAAGTTATATAAGTTTTCATTGCTGTATATATGGTATATATATACCATATAACACACACACACACACACATATATGTGTGCGTGTGTGTTATATAATAAGCTACTTCATAAAATGAGTTACCTCAGAACTTAAGATAAATGTTTGCACACTTAAAGCTTCAAAATTAACATAAAATCAGAGGGAAAAAGAGAATATCTTGAAGACTTTTAAGTTCACTAAATTTTTTAAGCACTATAAAAATTTGGAATTTTTATATAATTATACTTAGTTTAAACCAAAATCGTCCATGACAAACTGTTTTTGAAAACTTCTCAAGATGGTTGGGTCAGCCATAATTAATATTAAGCATTGTGGCATGTTTTTGTACCAAAATTTTAGGAGATATTTTATATATTAAATGAGGTTTCAAGGCACATTACCTGTTGCCCTCACTTGGAAGACACCTTGAAGTGGACATCTGGCTAATTACTCCTGCAATCTGTCACTTCACTTCTCTCCTCATAAGATGAACTTTTTTGATCTCTTTTATCCCTACAGAGACATATCCTTATGAGTCTATCCATCAAGTGACAAACTCTTGACATTTTTAATATTTTTTGACAGGCAAGTATTGTCTGATTCTGTTAGATTACCAAGAAACTTAATTCTAATATTCATTAATATTATTTTTTTGGTCTCTATAAGATTCAGTGTGTTTTACATGGTAATCTAAACCTGAAATACTTGATTTATATAATGTCTTGTACACACATGAACACAAATACATAGGAGCAGGCACTCATTTTTGTGTTAGGAATTTGGAATATTAAATTTTGCTTTTCCAGTACATGAAAATTTCATTTCTGTGTTTCAGAGCCATAAATAAAGTGCTAACATTAAATAAAAATTGAACCAGAGATAATGGGTAACAGTTATTATTTCAGACTATGGTAATGAGAGAGAGAATGAATGTAAGATTTCTGAGAAAAGGGGTGAAAAAGAGTCATTCAAGAGAGTTTGGTTAAAAGTATTGGACCATCTGTGGTTGCTAATTATCGTATGTGGACTTTGGGCATATACACCACGGACTAGGAAGCCAATGTCTCCTCTACTTCAATGGTTACATTTACAAGAAATGATTTTTAAATGCTTGAGAAAGACATTCCTGAACTGTAACATTAACAACAGATCAATAAAGGATTTACTCTTCAAGTGGCACTGAAAACTTTCAGTTCTGTGTTTTCTAATGTAAATTCTATAAATAGAAGAAGTTCAGGTGCCTGGTGTTAGGAATTGGAGGGCAGAATATTTAATAAGGATCTGAAGGGCATCAGAATAGATTTTTTTAAAGCTCTATTGAAAGTTTGCTGCCTATGATAATGGTTTTAAATATTACTGTTATTGCTATTATTATTATTATTATTATTATTGTTACTAAATGTTTGCTGTTATCAACTTCAACTTCTGAATTCCCATTGATATTTTTAAATAAGACCAAGAGATTATAGATATTGAGATGTATTTTTCACAAACATTTTAATTTTTATATAGATATTTATGTGTATTTAAACAAAATATTCAAGTAAATGTAAATTTGTTTTCATCTGCTTCTCTATATGTGTTGAAATTCATCACTTTTCCTTTAAAGTGTTGTGTACTAATAGGGTTTTTATTGGTTTAGAAGGAAAAGGGGAAGAACAGGTGTAGCACATGAAAAGGGACAATCATGAATATTTCAAAAGTAAATTGCAGAACTATGTGAACTGATTATTATTTTCCTTATCACTCTTCTGAAGTTTGAGAAGAGTTTGCATCTGTTTGTGGACCTCAGATGACAATCAGTGTGACTGAAGTTGACACAGGCTTTTCATGACAGATTTTCCCAGATGACATGGGTTGTTGCCATGGTGTGCTAGAAATAAAAGCTGGATTGAACCACATAGAGAATCTATATGGGAAATAAACTAGGCCAAGCAATGTGTTTACCCATATTAAAACTTTAAAAACTCAGAGAATGCAAAATAATTTATCTTTTTGGAAGTACCCATAGTTTCTGTGTTTACAAGATCTTCAAGAATGATCACAAAGACAAAAAAATAAAATAGAAGTGTTGACCCTTGCCGGGCGTGGTGGCGCAGGCCTGTAATCCCAGCACTCGGGAGGCTGAGGCAGGAGGATTGTTGTGAGTTCGAGACCAGCCTGAGCTACAAAGTGAGCTCGAGGCCAGCCTGAACTGCATAGTGAGACCCTGTCTCAAAAAGACAAAAAAAAAAAAAAAAAAAAAAGAAGTGTTGACCCTCAATTTGTCATCTTTTAAAAAAATGAAGAGTTCCTCAAAAGCCTTGTGTATTTGGAAGGTGATTTGTTCTTGGGGTGCCGTACTTGCAGCAGATTGGTACACTGATGAGTTCTTAGCTGGCATACTCATAAAGTGGGGCGTGGTTGGAGATGGGTCAATCAGAATGTACCTTAGAAGGCTGTATCACTCAGTTTAGCTTTCTCTTTGGCTCTCATGTCATGATCCACATGATGTGATCCTGTTTCTTTTCTGAAGCCCTTCCACCATGCTCACCCTGCCATTGAAGAAGTGCTCTTAAAAAAGTCTTTTTCAAGAGTATTTTAAATTGTTTTTGCTGAATTTTGTGTCTCAGTAACAACAACAAAAGTGACTAAAAGTGGTACGATGAAAGGATGGCAATATACCGGAATCCATTAGCAATAGCCCATATTTTTCAGGTCAGGTCTGAGGTTGCCAGAGTAACACATTTTCAAGGATTTTAGAAAAGATATTAAAGTTGCCAGGTTTTGCAATCCCCTGTTCTGGGTATCTTGCAGCAGTGCCTGAAAGGATACAGTTATGACCTTAAACATTCACTGGACAGTGACCCCAGGATAGGAACCACAGCTGTCTTTCCCTCAAATTCCTTAAAAGGAAGAAGTCATCCCATACATGCTCTATTGTCTTGTCAAGTGATAAAGACTTCTCTGTAAAACTTCTCTAGAACCAGAGCTAAGACCCTAGCCTACCTCAGCAACCTGATACGAAGCTTGCTTCTTCTGTTAGTTAAGAGGCCAACCAGAATTTACTCTCATTCATAATTCCTGCCCTCTCCCGCAGGTAGCAATCACCCACACCACAGAAGGGATGCCTGTATATTCTTGTTTTGTCTCAGTATTCAATTCTTTATCCATCAGGTCAGAAGACCGTTTGCTGATGTTATCCAGAAACTTCTAAGGTTGGATTACTTAGCTAATAAGTAACTTTTAGCATTTAACAAAAATTGTCAGCAGCACAAATAAATTTTGAATGGATGTAAAAAAAAGTCATACTATTCCAGAGCAAATAAATGTGGTCAACATTTGTCAATTGAAGTACAAAAACATGTTAGATTTGCTTTAATAATAGAAAAATAATTATTTTTATGTAACAAATGTTCATATATATGCGAACATATATGTATGCATATATATGTATATATGCATAGTTTAGAGAACATATTGACACAAATTATGCTTTTTAACAGATACTCAGACAAAAATGTCAACATCTCCAATTGTAAATAGAAATAAAATATAGAGTATAGATATATAGGGAATATTTATAAAAAATTATATAAGCATTTTGATATAATATAATGAACAAAAATGTAAAGAATATGAAAAGAGCTTCCTAAGTAGGGAATATTGAATTAAATGGGAAAACTAAAATCAACTATCTATGACAGAATTAGCACTAAAATGATTGAAGGAAGTTGATTATCATATATTGTTATGGAGTTTGTGCAGGTGTCCCCTCAAAGCCTCATGTTGTCATGAGGTGGCTTCTGGAGTTTATGAATGATCATTGTGGGTGTGGGTGCTGACTTCAGTGCTCCTTGTCTTTCTTTTACCACTCTATTTTAGGACTTCTTTGCAAATGAAACGAATGAAGGACCTTGAAGCATCAGATGAAGGTGCTTAGGTAAAAAGGATTCTGGACTGGTAGAGGTAACTGAGTCCTTCACTCCAATTCCTTATAAAAATGAAAAAAACATATACTGTGCACCAGACTGTGGAGGCAGGAGTATTTGCTATGAGGACTATGAAGTTTTTGTTATTACATATAAATATAGACAAAACTTCAGAGAAAGATTTTCACAAAGATTAAGACTCTTCATTTTCCAAAAATCTAAGAGATTGAAAAAAAAAAGAAAAGGCTACAGAACATAGCATCAGAAAGAGGAGGAGAAGTAAGAGGAAGAGGAGAAAGACAAGAAGACAAACGAGGAGTCAAAAGAAGGTCTGGCATCACCTTTCCAGTGGGTTCAGCACACCCGCAAAGACACTCTTGAAAGTGTTCTTCAGGAACTGTTTCCAGAAATGCAAAGAGTAATGGTAGAAGTCCATTTTACCATGGTAGAAGTCCATGGGGAGCGTTTTGAGGGAGATTAGTGGCAGCATGTGTTTGATTGTAATATTACAAATAGACTCATTCACTGGCATAATGTATTCAAGGATATTACAAGCAGAACTCAGATGTAATATATGATTCACAGAGAATAAACATGTATCATCTACACCTCATACTGAACTTTTGTGATCCAACAGAATTTTATCTACTCACCATGCCATTCATTGAAAAAACACCAGACATTCATTTGCTTACTTCATATAACTCATAAATATTTTGAGGAAAATATATTTAATTAGCTAATAAATAATGTTAACACAAAAAGGGAAAAAATATCAATATTAACTCCATTAAAATTTATAACTGTATTTAAATTGTTTAGAAGAGTATTATTTAAGATATAAAATATAGCCTACAAAATTTGTGATTTATAACAATTTATTTCTTAAGATTTTATTCCAAAGTGAAATAATCAGTCTGCAATTGTATATACATAAATATTAAGGATGCTTAAAATCATTCTGCAATTCAAGGATCTTAATTTTTCTTACATTTTTCTTTCTTGTTAGCCACAAATGATGTAGGAAATATCTTCCCAGGTAATAATTATTTTTCACTTTTTTCAACACTTAATATTATGTAAAAAAGTACATCTTGATTGGAAATAAGAATGTATATGTAATAAAATGCTGTCAGAAAAAACAAATGGCATATTTGCAACCCATATATAGATACATCACTTTTATAGCACTTATACATATGCATATATATATATATATATATATACACACACACATATATGTGTAATGTATATGTATAAAATAGTAGATTGTAACATAAAAATATTATGATTGGAATCAAATATATCTGGGATTTTTCTTTTAATTGCTAGATTAGGTTGTCACAAAATGACAAACAGTAAATATATAAGAGTATGCCTAAAATCTTTAATACTGTAATGTTTCTATTTTAATTAATCTACAAATTGTAAACCATCTAATCTTCATTGCATAAAATACAATCTCTAAGGCCAGCCAAATATCTCAGTGGATTAAAGGTTCTGCAAATAGATGCAGGGTCCAGGGGTTCAATCTCTGGGTCTGCTGAGATGCCAATTGAGACTGGGCATTGTGGTGAATGCCTGTAATCCCAGCACTTGGGAAGCTTTAAGCAGGAGAATCACTATGAGTCCCATTTATGCAGTGAGATTCTGAACACCCTGTAGACCCTTCCCTAAAATACTAAAAATAAAATAAAATAAAAAATACAATCCCTGATCTACAAAGATATTTATACGTTGCACATTCAACTTGAAATTAAACAATTAAATTAAGAAATTATTATGAAAAACATTACTATTGCTCCAATATTTGTCAATATTTCATCTATACTCTTTGATAATACTATTTAATACAAATTCATATTTTGTCTGAAATTAAATTTCATTGATAAGTAGCTAATGGTGTCTCATACCAATAATCCCTGTGCTCAGGAGACCAGTAGGATGTTCTCAAGTTCAAGGTCTGCGTGGGCTGACAGATCATTTCAGGGGTAGCCTAAACCATGTAACTATATAGCAACATTCTGTCTGAAAAATTTATCAATTTTAGAGAAAAAGCCATAGTTATACTCATGTTTATCAGCTTATATAATATTTGTTCAGATAATTAATAGCACAACTGTTCCAGATTTAGAGAAAATTAGTGTGTACATGGAAGAAATTCAGTGTCATTGGTGTAAGCATAAATAAACAAATGACATAAAAGGTGGTGTCAGAATCTCAAGGAATAGTTCTACCTTTCATGGAAATCTAGATCTGAATTTAAAAACTTTAAAGGGCCAAAATTGTACAGTAAATCATTTTTTAATTGTACATTTTCTTATTTCATTTGAAAGATAAGATCTCCTTTTAGAAAACCAACATTTAAAGTAGTGCTGAACTGGGTTGCTGAATCAGGATCCCGCTCCCCAGTTGACTGATAGCGTATCGGATCAGTGGCTGCCGAGAATAATTGCAATGCTGTCATGTATGGCTTGATGTCAAGGCACATAGATCTTGCTATTTTGCAAAACCACTTTGTCACTTAGGAAGCTAAAATAGATCAGTTCATTTTGAAAATACAGATGTAGTCAATGGAACATAAATATTTTCAGGAAATAGCATGTTTGCTAATACTAATGCAGAGAAAAATAATGTTGACAATTTTTTGAAGATTGATTTCCATGTACCAACAAAGTATGAAAGGTTCGTTTAGATTTCCAGTATTGAAAATGTCAGTATTTTTATAATATAAATCAACAATTAGAAAGAGAGACACTGTTTGGTTTCTTTTAATTACAGTCAAAACCCCTACCAGTACACATTCTAATACCATAAAAGGCATTTTATTACTTCACAGTACTGCAGAACAAAGGACAAATTGTGAGAAATCACTTTTAACATGTAGTCTTTGACACAGGGCATAAAATCATTATCTATGGGCAAAAAATTCACTTTTCCTTTCACAATGGCTTTAGTGGACCAAGTTTAAAGCTTTCTGTCTCCTCCTCAAAGACAGGTATAGATAAGAAAGACAGAAAAGGATTTTTTTTTCCCAGAGCAGGATGATAGAGAATGAGAGTCTTGCAGTGAGTTAAAAATAATCACTTAGAATGTCACTTACTTTTTGCTGTTGTACACATGCATTAAAAATTGACTATACTTCTGAGACATAACTGAATACCTAAAACCTTTACCTAATTGAAAAATTGATTCACTGAAAGTAACATGATATTATGCATTCATTGGAAAAAATGAGATACTTAATCATTGATTTTGAGATTCAATGAAACATTCATTTCACCATGAAAAATGACTTTTATATGTAAAAATTATGTGTGTGTGTGTGTGTGTGTGTGTGACAAAAAATTGTGAAAAAATTAGAAGACAAAAGAACCAATCATTGATACAAAATGTATCAACTATTGTAACTATCCCAATACTCTGTTTAAAAACATATTTTTTAAAATGTATTTTTAGTACAGGATCTTCAAGACCGTACAATAAATGCAGGGCCTCAGTACACAGGTCAGACTCATTGATTCTCCTGTTTTCAGCCTCGCAAGTACTGGGATTGCAGGTGTGCACCACCACACCCAGTGTCATCCATTGTCTCAACATGCCCCAGAGGCGGAGCAGGCATGGCAGGCCCAGGATCTAACCCGGGACATGTTCTGTATCTAAGCAGGCTCTTTAGTCAGCTGAGCTACCTGGCCAGCTTGACACACAGTTTTGTTCTTATGATTATTTTTTTTTTTTACTCTTTTATTTATTTATTTTATTTTATTGAAGTACAAATACCAATGAGACAGTTTCAAGACAAATTAACAGGACAGATTCAATAAATTAATACATTACAAACTATTTTCATTATGTTTTGGAATGGTACAAGGTGCATACATGATATTATACTTACAGATGTCTCTTATCAGTGAATTAAGAGAGTGTAGGTATTTACTTATTTTATTTTTTATACCTGATTTATACCAGATTCAATAATTAATACTTTCTAACCTTGTTATTTTCCTAGTGGTTGTCCATAATACTAGAAGCTGACATAATATCTTGTCCAACCACCATTATTGCAAATCTTGCCTCTCATAGAATTATGCAGAAGCACGGCATATTTATACTAACTGTACTGTTTATACACACACATCATGATTCTTCTTCTTATCCCCTTTCTTTTTTGTCTAGACCTTTCAAAGATGGGCACTCCATTGTCATTAAACCAATTTAGGTGCCTGAACTTGGCGACACGATCCAACACAGTCCAGCATTGTACAACAATAGTGAGTTATCTGAAGAAGTTGTTGACTATAGCTATTTACAGCTCAACTTATTCTTATGGCCCCACGTTGTATACCTCATTTTTGTACTTTTCTGCTGGATGGTTAAGACCGAGATAGATCAAGACCTATATACCAAAACATGTAGCTTTTGTTTCTGGTGAGGTCAGTGAAATTGCCTCAGGGTTTATCTTGTAATCCTGTACCTTACTCTGTAGATCCTTTTTGTCTGTGGCATCCATGTGGATGAGTCAAGACCAATGCTTGACCAGTTTTCTCTCTATGAGAGCCTGAGAGAAAGTTTTCTCTTCATGTCACTCTCCGCAGGTACACTATAGATCATCAGTCTCTTGCTTCTGTGACTCCATAATCTCCTTGATCAGAAAATTTGGGGCACAACTGAGTTTGATAATGTTACAGTACAGGTTTGCCTATGCCCTGAGTCTTCTCTGACCTTGAAAGGCTAGGGCCAAAATGTTGGCTGGCCTTGTGGCTCTTCTAATTCTCCTATTTTGATCTGTGCACTTAGATTGTTTACCATCAAGAAGAAAACATGATTAGTATCCTTCAACATATTCCTTTCAGTTTGCCCTTATTGTCTGACTCAAAGAAGAAATATATATAGAATTGCATAACAATGATTATCTTTTTAAAAAAGAAAAGAACAATTGTGTTGAGATAAAGGAGAATAAGTTATATGTGCAAGAATGCTAATTTCTACTGGTTTATTATTTAACTGATCAATCATGCATAACTATATTTGGCAAAATGCACAACAAATGTATGATACCAATTTGTAACATAACAACCGCTATTAATTTTGTATTTTTGTTTTGAAAGTCTTCATCATTGTTTTTTGTTGCTTTTTCTCTTTTTTATTTGTAGTTATTGAAAATTTTTATTCTAAAAATTGTCAGATGCAGTTTTTATCTCTATTGATAGCTTGCATTAGTTTTTCTTTAGCATTTAAATGCAATATATAGTCCTTGATTTAAAAATTCTGAACCAAGTTTGTACCTCTTAAATAAATTCTACTCTAATATTGAACATAATTTATTATACTTGTTCCACTTCATTACATAATTTTTATTGAGAAATTTTAACTTTGTGTTCTTAGAGAGAGCTATTTCTCTGTAGTTTATTTATACAGTAATAATGTTGTTTGGTATTTGTACGAGGTCAATCTTGACCTGAAAAAATTAAGTATTTTGACTACTTTTCATATGGAAATGAAAACAAAAGTTGATATAATGCCGTGAATGTTTAATAGACTTTATAATATCCATTGGCACTTTCTGTTTTGTAAAAGTATTAATTACAAATTTAATTTTTACAATAAATACATCTGCTAAGTCAATTGAAAACAGGTGCTGGAAGAGCTGTGAGGAAAGAAAAATGCTTTCACATTGTTTGTGGGAGTGTAGACTTGTACAAGCACTGTGAAAATTACGGTGGATATTCCGCAAAAATCTAAGATGAAAGTCTCATACAACTCAGTTACTTCTCTCCTGGATATTTTTTTTAAAAACCCTAATAATATCATATCACAGCATCCATACTTATAGTGGCACAATTTGCCATAGTTAAATCTTGAAAATAACCCAAATGTCCATCAGCAGAGGTATGGATAAATAAGATGCATTTTTACATAAAGGAGTATTTCTTGCTGTAAAAAAAATCAACTCAAGGCTTTTAAAGACAAATGGATGCAAATAGAAATGGTTTCAACAAGGGAAGTAAATCAGAATCACATGTAAATCATGCTCTCTTGCTAGTATAAGAATTGAGAAGAGTAAATAAATATGAAAATTACAATAGATATTGTGAAATGCAAAGAATCTTGTCAAAGGGATGGAACAACTGGAATGATGAAAAGGAGTAAAGAAAGAAGGCAGAGATAAAGATGTATGTGTATATATACACAAGATAAGCTGGATAATTGTATGCTGATTTCTACTGGTCTGTTGAAAGGAGCAATTAGTGCTTTAATTTTAAGTTTTTATCTTTTTCTCTCATTTTTCATTTCTTTACACTTTTTAAACCAATTTTGCATGCTTATATCTGGGAATTGAAACTAATTTGAAAACAATATTATGCAATACAATAACAACTGTTGAATTCTTATTACTTTGTTTATTAAAACTATTGTTTCTGGGATTTTTAAATTATATTTATTGTCTTTAAAATAAAAAAATAAAATAGCATAAAATTAACTTTTTTATATATTATAGCAAGTGTGGCAGTTTCTGTCTTTCATTGGTTCACTGAAATTAAATTAAATATGTTTACCATAGAGTTAATCATAAGGGGTTTCTTATTAATAGCTGTATTATCTGTAGTGATGACACCACTTTTATTTCTAATATTGGTGTACTGAGTGAGCTTTGTAATAGCTTTGAGGTTTCATTGATGCACAAAGAATCTCAAATGCTCTAGTTGTAACATTTTGATGAGTTTGGGCATACCTTTACATTTTTGTTAATATCAGAGCAATAATGTCAATAAGAGCCCATTTCTTCCAAAATTTTGGCTTTAAGCTTTGGTCTTATGCAGCAAAGAATGCTTAATATAAGATATATCATTTTCTCTGATCTGAAAGTATACAATGACACTTTATTCATTAAAATCTATCAGCACTCTCACATTATTCACAGTAACCAAAGTATATGCAAAACAACCTATTACAGAAGAAAGGACAAATAAATATGGTTTTAGAAATGCAGTAGAGTATCACTCAATGTTTAAAAAGAAACAAATAGCACTACTTGTGACAACATATGCATACCTGAAGAGAATTATAACAAGTAAAATTAGCAAATCTCAGAGGGACATACTTTTTACAATTTCACATATTTGAAATATTTAGGGTCCCAGGTCCGAGCCTTCCCACTGCAGTTTGTTGAGCCTGGCTGTCCCTCTTTGCCCTGAAGACCACCAATTGATTAATATTACAGTGACCTGTAGGAGACATGCGGAACACTAATCCTGTGCCACTCCACCGTCAAGAGAGCCTTGCACAGCTGTGGCCTGCACTCATCATCCTTCTTGAACTGCACCTTGCTCCCCTCTCCTTTGTTTGTTTGTATATAGTATAGGGTCTGCACTGTCTCACTACGCAGATCAAACCCATAGTGATTCTCCTGTTTTCAGCCTCCTAAGGGCTGGGATTATAAGCATGCACCACCACACCGAGTCTCAATCACTGTATCAGCTTGCCCCCCGGGCAGGGCCAGCACAGCATTATTGGTATCAAACCCTGATCCTTGCATCTGTATAAGTAGGTGCTTTAATTTGCTGAAATATCTAGCAGGCACATTCCCCTGTCCTTAAGGAGGTAGAAACCACATTGAACTCCACACAGCAGAAGCTTTGGTGAGCCTACCATCCCTTCACATCTCCTGAAAGCCTTGCTGACCTGGACCTTGTCCTTTCACCATCACTGCAAAAAAATGACCAAAGGAAGAAACAAAACGCAGTCTCAGACCTCTAGCACACCCAAAACAAGTCCAGGAGACAAGGTCCTAGGAGGACTTGGAAGTCATATGCTTGAAATTTCAATTTTTTGTTTGTTTGTTTTGTTTTCTTGCGGAATCAGGGATTGAACTCAGAGCCTTGTGCTTGCCAGAGAAGCACTTATTCCACTGAGCCATTCCCCAGGCCCCTATGTCATAAATTTCTGAGAAGACTATAAGAGAATTAAAGAAACAAACTCCATAAGGCTATGGAGGAGATAAAATCAAGAATAATCTGTCAGGTTAAAAAAAGAAACAATGACAATCATGGAATAACAGATTGATACATCTAGAAAGATCAATACATCATTTTAATCAATTCAGATTTAAGAATAATAAAATAATGGAACCATTGAATGAAAAATACAAAAAGAATGAGAATGCATGAAACAGATTAAGACAAGTATCTAAGACATTAGGAATTCCATAAAAAGCTGGCAAAACTGCATGAATGAAACAGAAGATAAAATTTAAGACCTTGAAAACAGCATTATAATTAGTAAACATGAAAGGAAACATCTCTTAAAAGTAACAAAAAACAGGAAATAATAACAGATGCAAGTTGAGGCAAAGAATAATAATAAAGCTTAATTAGGTATCAATGAAACAGGTGGATATGGTATAAAAGACATATAAAGTGTTTGAAGAAATAGTAGCAGAAAATTTCCCAAGCATAGGGTATTTATTATTATACCTAATACACAAATCAGTGAAACATGTAGAAGTCCAGCTAGCTATAATCAAAATATATTGTAACCCAGACACATAACAATCAAGATTCCAGAAATTAAACATAGTAGTAGAGAAATTAGATACTTCTATGACAAAGATCAACTAAAAACTTTAATGACAACCAAACCAATCATAAAATGATATTTCAGAAAGAGACAAATAAAATATTTCAGAAGGCCAAATATGACCAATACATCAACAACAACAGAAGAGAACTACCAAGCAGAACAAGTAATTAAAGAAAGGGAAAAAAGTAGGGATGCTACAGTAGGAAAACAACAACATGACAAAAATAAGCCAATACATATCAGTAGCCAGTATCAATATAAATGGCCTAAAAAACAAAACAAAACAGGAGAACCAGTACAAGTCCTGAACACCCTGTAGGCCCTTCTCTAAAACACAGAGAAAAAAAGGGCTCAATTCACAATCAAAGGAAGGAGACTGGCATAGTGAATAAAGAAATAAAATCCAGCCATATGCTACATACAAGAATCACATTTAACTCAAAAAGAAATTAATAGTCTAAATGTCAGAGGATGGAAAACAATACCCTATGTGACAGGAACTCCTGGAAAAAAAAACACAGGTCACTATTCTGTTTGCTTACAATATTAACTTCAAACCCAGTTAAACAAACAATGTCACTACTATCTAGTTAGTGGAAAACTACAATGGAAGGCAACAATTATAAGTATATATCCATTCAATGTAGGAGGACCCAAATACATGAGAAAAATTTTAACAGATGTTGAAACATAATGAGCAATATCATAACTGTCTTGGGGGACTTTGACACCAAATTGACACAAATAGATACATCAATCATGCAAAAAATGAGCAAACGAATAAAATAACTAAACCAAACTCGTGAAGAAATAGACTTAGTAGAACTTTATATAGTGTTCCACCCAATAACGTCAGAATGCAGATTTCTCAGTTGCACATGGAATGTTCTTCAAAATAGATTATGTGCTAGCACATAGAACAACCTTAAGTAAATACAAAGGTATTTAAAGTATCCCATACATATCATCTGAACATAATGCAATGAAACAGGAAATTATTGACAAAAGAAACAGCAAAAACCCTATAAACACACGGAAACAACTCAATGTCCTGAACATTCAACAAGTCACAGATCAAATTAAACGTGAAATAAAACAATATTTATAATATAATGAAAATGCATATACAAATTACTGGAGCCTGTGGGATGAAAAGAAAGGTGTTGTAAGAGGGAAATTTAAAGCAATGAATTCTCACATCAAGAAAACAGAATGAGTCCTAATAAACAATCTTATGCTGCACCACAAACTCCTAGAAAAAGAACAAGTCAAAACCAAAGCCAGAAAAGGCAGGAAAATATAAAGAGCAGAGTAGAAAAGAATGCAATGGAGGTGAAGAAAGCGATACAAAGAATTAACATGTTGAACAATGGATTCCTTGAAAGAATAAATAAAATTGATAAACTCTTAGCCAAACTTATTTTAAAAAGGAAGGAAAAAACTTAAATTCATGCAATGAGGAGTGAAAAGGTTGAAAACATTTCAGGCCCTACAGAAATTTAGAAGATTATCAATACTTATTTCCAAAATATTTATTCTCACAGAATGGAAAATACAGAAGAAATGGACAGATTCCTACATACGTATGAACTAACAAAGCTGAATCAAGAAGATATAAAACTCTGAACAACCCAATGTCAGCCAATGTAATTTTAAAACCCTGCTAAAAAAAAAAATGAAAAGCCCAGATCCTGATGCTGACTGAGCAGCTAAATTCTGGAAGATTATTAAAGAAGACATGATACATGATCATCTTAAACTTTTCATTGAAACTGAAAGAAATACAGGTCTCCCAAGCTCATTCAGAGTTATCAAGTATTGCTCACCTAGCAACACAAGAGAATGACCCAACCAAAAAAAGACAATTAAATGCAAATGTATTGATGAACATCCTCTGTAAAATACTAGTAAATAGAATGCAGGAAATCATCAAGAAGATAATACATCTCAAGCAACTTGGATTCATCCAAAGAATGCAGGGATGGTTTAATGTGTAGTAAAACCATAAATGTAATATACCACATCAGCAGAGCCAAAGATAAAAAGCACATGATCATCTCAATGAATGCAGAAAACGCTTTTGACAAAATTCAACACTCATTCATGATAAAAACACTACAGAAAATTGAAATAGACAGTCTTTACCTCAATCTGATAAAAGCCAACTATAGCATATATATATAGCTAACATTATACTTAACGGGAAAAAATTGAAAGTCTTCACTTTAAAATCAGGAACAAGACTAGAGTGCTCTCTGTCACCACGCCTGTTCAACATAGTTCTGCAAAAATTAGACAGAGCAATTAAATGGGGGAAAGATAAAAATGATAATGATTGGAAAGGAAAAAGTGAGATTATCATTTTTGGCAGATGATATGATATTGCATATGGAAGACCCTAGAAACTCCACTAAGACACTTGTAGATTAATAACCAAATCTAGTAGCTTAGCAGAAGACAACATTCAAAACTCAATAGCATTTCCATACACTAATGATACACCAAGAAAAAAATTATGGAAATCATGCCTTTTGCAATAACACCCCAAAAGTGAAAAACATAGGAATCAATCTTGCAAAGGAAGTGAAAGATTTATATAGCAAAAATTACAGTACTCTGAAAAAAGACATGAAATACGATTTCAGAAAATCAAGAAAATATTCCTGGCACCTGGATGGGAAGATTCCAACATTGTGAGAATGCCCATACTCCCAAAATTTTTAGACAGACTAAATAAAATCCCAATTAAAAAACATTACTATATCTTTCAGATCTAGAGGAATCATTACTAAAATTAATCTGAAAACAGAAGAGACTTACAATAGCAAAAACAATCCTGAGTAACTAAAAAAACTGGAGGCAACAGAATTCCTGACTTGAAGTTTTATAAAAAAGCTACTATAATAAAATCAGCATGGTACTGGCACAAAAACAGAGCTGAGGTTTAATGAAACACATTAGAAGATATAGATATGACTACAAGGATATTCAGAATGTCCTTTTCTTTGACAAAGGGGCCAAACATATTCATTGAAATAAAGACAGACTCTTTAAAAAATGGTGCTGGAAAAACTGGCTTTCCACATGCTGAAGCTTAAAACAGACCCATGTCTATCACAATGCACAGGGGTATAGTCAAAATGGAGGAAAGATAAAGGACTTTGGGGTAGGTAAACATTTCATGAACAAAAATCAAACTGCACAGGAGGTACTTTAAAGAATCAACAGTTGGGATCTTATCAGTTTGAATATTTTCTGCATGTCAAAAGGAATCATCAACAGAATGAAAAGAAAACCCATGAACTGGGAAACAATTATAGCAGACTGTCCTTCTGATAAAGGACTTCAAAGAAGAACATATAAAGAATTTTTAAAAAAACAGACCTCCACAATTTGAAGACCCACAACCAAAAACGGACATCTGAGATAAATACACACTTAACAAATGAAGCAATCCAAATGGAAAAGAAATATATGAAAAACTTCATCATTGGTCATCCAAGAGATGCAAATTAAAACAATGCTGAGATACCATCTTATACCACAAAGAATGGTTTTCATCAAGAAGGCAACCAATAATGAATGCTGGAGAGATTGTGGGGAAAAAGAAACCCATCTCTTGTTGGTGGGAGTGCAGGCTGGTACAACCATTATGGAAATCAGTGTGGAGATTCCTCAAAAAGCTAGAACTGGAGGTTCCACTCAAGCCAGTTATTTTCCTCCTAGGTATTTTTCCAAAAGAACTGAAATCATCATATCACAGTAAGATATGTGCAATCATGTTTATAAGAGCACAATTTGTCTTAGGTAAATCTTGGAAGAAATCTGAAGGCCAATCAACTGAGGAATGGCTAAGAAGGATATAAAATTTTTATACAATAGAGTATTATTCAGCTATACAAAGATGAATTCGAGGCTTTTTTGCATAAAAGGATGCAACCAGTGACTATATTGCTCAGTGAAATAAATGAGATGCACATGTGCAAACACATCCTATTATCTTGCTAGTGTGAGAACCTGAAAGAGTAATTAAAATCTAAAAGCTAAAGCAGATAATGTGAAAGGAAAATAAATTGTTTGATGGGAAGAAAACTTAATGAGGAAAGGGACAGTTGAAAGGAGGCAAAAGAAATACTTAGGTATATGTGTAAAATAGTTTACATAATTATATTGTCAATTTCTAGTGGTATTTTTGGAAGGAGCACTTAATACATAATTTGCTTACCTCATTTTCCTGTGTTGTTTCCACAAAATTAAATGAAGACCTTACTAGTTTATAAATGAACAGGTCAACCTTGTTAATTACAAAATAAGCAAAAAAAAAATACATAAAACCTTTTATTTTTTCTTTGATTTTTGTTTTCGTCTTTTGCATTTCTTATAACTTCTTTGCTATTATTTTGCTTTTTTGTTTTATTAAAAAGAACCTTACACATTTATATCTGGTAATATGAACAGCTAATTTGAAGTTGGCATCATATAATACAGCAACCATAGCTGAATTCTTAATGGTAAGGGAATGAATCTCCCAACCTGAAAAGTACTTGTGATGAATTTGCGCTCTTTAAAACTGAAGAATGAATTTTAGGAACCAATAGAGATGAAAAGAAAGCTCCTGTCCAAGAGCAGGACAGAAGGGTGGCCTGAGCATTTTTCCAAGGGAAACTGTCCCTTCCAAGGATTTTTTTTATAGAGTAAAACTATGTGCTAAAGCAGGTCTAAATTTCAGAATATGAGAATTCGGTTAGGCATGAAGTTGGATAAAACTATGGTTTACCAATTAAATTACAAGCACCATTTCTCTGGTAAAATTGAGTAAATCCAGGACCAAATGCGGAAGTAAGTCATGTAACAAGCAGGCTGTTGGGGGTTGGGGTAGTGCTTCTTTCTGGCTCTTTCAATGAGAATAATACCTGTTTAGAACATAAGTCCCTGATGCCTATCCCTAGGGAAGTTGGTGGGTGCATTTGTTTACTCCTTAGTCTTGAGATCTGGCCTATAGCAGAAGTTCTTGTCTCTTTCAAAGTTGCAAAATCACCTTGTCTTCAATATTGTCTCCTTGAGGGCCTGGCCCTGTCTGACAGCCTATAACATTTCTGTCTAATTTAGCTGTCTACAACACTATAATGTTGTTCAGTGAAATCTGTGTCTTTTTCTAATGCTGTATTTTTTTTTCTCTATCAGTGTTTCATATGCTTTAAAAAAAATTTAAGGAAGAAGTATTTGAAACAGTCAATCTCATAAAAGTAGAGGATATGATTTTTTTTTTTTCAGGAGCTGTCACAAAGGAAAACAAGTAGCTGTTTCACAGTATATGTCCTCTCTCTTTCCCTCGCCTTCTTGCTGTCTCTCTACCCACCTGTATTTAGTTTCCTGAGATTTGTCTATAACTGTTTCAATTTCTTTGAAATCACCAGTTCTTGATTTCCATTACTACATGTCTAAGTCACTCTTCTCTACTTGCTGAATCAAAATACCCAACCCCCAAAATGAAGGAATAAAATGTTCATTTAGCTCACAATTACTGGAGTTTTCAATCCCATACTCAGCTGGCTCCAAAGCAGTGTGGCACATGACACAGAGCAACCATTCATGGTGGTGGCAAAGAGCAAGAGTGCAAAGGTAGCAACAGCAGCACCAGCAGGTAGGAGGCCTCTCTTCCCTCCTCATAATGTAATGTACATGTATCTGCTCCAGGCACTCACACCCGTAATCCCAGCATTGCATCACACTTCAAGTTGTTGCTTACATTATAGGGTCTTTGTCTGCTTTGCTAAATGAAAGTTCAGAAAATGAAAATATTATAACTTTAATTTATTGTTCTGTGAGCATACACTTGGATTGTTTTGACTTTTAGTGATTATCGATGATTTTCTATTTTGTGGATGTATGCTATCATGGTTTGTGTGTAGTTTGTTCCCCATGGCCTCATGAAGTCATGGGGCAGACTTCTAGAGTTGGGGATCAACTTGTGATCCACAGGGATTATGTGTGTGAATGCTTCAGGGATTATGTGTACGAATACTACACCTATCCAGGGGTATACAGCCTGAATACAATTTAAGGGACACAGATTTGTTCTCTACAGCCACTGTTGCCACTGATCCTGCCTTTTTGCTCTGGCTGTTTTGCTATTCTGTCACCATGAACTGCCTTCTGCATATTCCAGTTTGCTTTCGAACCAGCTTTGTGTGGACTGAAACCTCCAGTAGCTGTGACCTAAATAAACATTTCTTCCTTTGTTTCAGTGCCAGGCATTTGTCCCAGCAATAAGAGAAGAGTAACTGAGACGTGCATCTTATTCTTTTGTATAAAAACCAAGTTATATGTGTAAATCTAGATAAGCTTCTAGTTTTCTAACACAATTATATCGTCTTTCTACAGGGTAGCAATAATTCAAACTTTGTATAGCCACACTTGCACTCACTATTATTAGTTTTCCAAAATTTAATCAAGTTGGTGAGAATTAGTCATTACTTCACAATACTCCATTGTTCTGTACTCTTTGAAATCTGTTCTCTGAAAGACGTACCTCCTAGGTCACAGATGGGAAAACTGTCACACGAAGTTTCTTCTACAAATACACAAAGCTACCTCTAATTACACTTGTATTTACTTATTTTCCCATCACAAGGCTAAGATGATATTATTTTTTAATTTATTATTTTCCCACCTCTACTCCCTGGGCTGCATAGTGTTTCATTAGTGCTCTTAATGACAACTTCAAGTTATTTATTTCACTTCAGAATTTTTTCTAATTACATATATCTCCTCTTGAGCATTTAAAGAAGCTCAAATGTATTTAATTAAAATCTAGCATAATAACTATCCCATTTCTCAACCACAGGGCCTTGCGCCCTTAACATTTCACTTAAACATATCCTTCTAATTCAATATTTCACCTTTTCATATGAACTATAACTCTTCCTTCTCAAAAAATTTCTACTAAAATCTCTGTTCCTTCTTCCTGCTTCGACTCTATTTCAGCTCATATCTACATCTTTGTTCTTTTCTCCATAGCATTTGATGTCATTTATTAAATTTTTTTCTGAAAGTTTGTTTTCCTTAGTTTTTTTTATAAGAAATACCTGTTTTGATTTTTCTTTCCACTTCAGTTTCCTCTGTAGGTAAACTCACAAGACCTTTAAATGATTCCTCTCTTTTTTTTTTTTTTTGTCTTTTTGAGGCAGGGTCTCACTATGCAGCTCAGGCTGGCCTTAAGCTCGCATTGTACCTCAGGCTGGTCTCGAACTCACAACAATCCTCCTGCCTCAGCCTCCCGAGTGCTGGGATTACAGGCCTGCGCCACCACACCCGGCTTTTTTTTTTTTTTTTTTTTTTTTTTTTTTTTTTTTTTTTTTTTTTTTTTTTTTTTTTTTTTTTTTTTTTTTTTTTTTTTTTTTTTTTTTTTTTTTTTTTTTTTTTTTTTTTTTTTTTTTTTTTTT